>JAVFBY010150890.1:0-11515 GCA_034781015.1 Tonicella lineata
ATAAAGAACATGATGATTTGTCATTTTTGACTACCCTGTGCCAGTGCGATTTACTTTTTCAAACATATATATATATTATGGCAAAACGCAACGAAAATAGTTCCGTTGTCGTCAATGTATTGACAGTATTGAGAGTAGTCCCTTGTTCTTGGGTTTTTCAAGATGTCGCGTATAGCGCGCTAGCCAGCTCAGGGGTGACAACTCTGTTAAGTATGGCTACTGCCTACTGGTATATGGTATACCACTAGCCCCAAGTGAACAAACAATCAAAAAGCCTTTGTTTAGGATAAAGATAAAACAAGTCTTTATCTTGTGTAAAGAACACAAAGTAATAAACTCACATATAGTTTGGCAAAGGAAAAAGTTACTATATAAACTTTATTGTGGACTGAGTTCACTTTGTATCAGATAACCTCCATCACATATTCTCTTTCATTTATCCTGTAGCCCGCAGTCCAGTCCGTTTGTAGAGCGTTTAGACAGTGATATCAACTGAAATATTAATCTGTGTGCTGCAGTAAAGCCTATAGATTCCTGTCTCCTTGTAATTAACAGGGACTTCAAAGGAGTTTGCCGTCTACATGAAATATACATCACGCAAACAGATTGGTATCAATAATTAACTCCCTTCACACTGGCAGCCTCGTTAAACTACAAACAGACTTCTAACGATCTGGAAACAGCAGGTCGAAAAAAAGACCACTCATAACAACTGAGCATCGGTTTTATTTGATCTTAATATGCTGACTAAGCATAATTTGTATGCGTTGTCCGTTTGACTAAACATAACACAGGCCTATCCACCACAAAGAACAAAGGGGAATAATTCATATGATATGAGAGAGAACAGCAGTGATTTATTAGCAGGGAATCTAATGATGATAATCTATCTGGGGTATATTAATGTTAAACACCAGTCATGTTTATTTGATCTTTTATTATATCTCTACCACTTACTAAAATTCATGTTAAGCTAGGCTTATCAAATGATCTGTCTAATCATTTATCATACAGGCCCACACTGATATGTGAGTGGACCACTGTTTAACATGAAAGGGGCCAATCAGAGCTTTACTTAAATACCTTTGGGAGAAACTGATAAAGGTACATGTAATATCATTTATATGACCTTCACAATCATCCTAAACAACCTTGACCTTTGGCCTCATTTCTGAGCTCTAATTTTCTTAAATATTTGAGTTAGCTCTTCCACTGTCTCACTTGGGATGTACAGACACCCAGCAATACATGTTATCTTGATGTCATCTGGTGTTCTGCCAAGAAGAAATGATGGAAAAGCCAATCTTACACCTTAATGAAAAATTTCAGTCTAACAAACAACTTGTTTAATAATTATTGAAAATTTAAAGATTACTGGCAGGTCCTTCGCCCATGCTGTCATTCACATGTAGGCCTACATATGTGTGGAACTGCCAGCCTAAAGTATGGTATGGTGTAAACCCACAATTAAACATATGTCCTACATTTTTGTTTGATTTAAAATCAATTTCACGGATATATAATAAATATATACTAGTTAATACCAAGGTATTACTTATTGGGATCGAACAAGCGAGCTGTTCCCAGCTGAACTCAGTTAAGCTTGGTTGGTTTCCCTAGTTTGATTCTAGCTTGGGTTCAGATTTTTCTGACCAGGATTTTCCCAGACTGTCAGTTAAACTAATATATGTACAGGCCTGTGCTGTAATGCCTTCTGTCATTTAACCTTAAAATCGGTCCTCTAAAACTTTTTAAAATAACCTGTCATTTGCTGCAGATTTTTTAAATACATAAATGGGCATTTCTTAATTATAAAGAAAAATTGCTTCAAATTACAAATTTATTGATGATAGGATTGAACAAATTTGTCAAAATCAGTAGCAAAATGCAAATTTAGATGAACACTACAGACAATTTGGGAAAACCTATAAATCATTCAGTCCTCCTAAAATAAGTTTACATAGCCATGGAAAGACACTGTTCGTTCCATTCTTTCCAACAGCATATACATGTAAAGGCTTTTAATATAGCCAGGCCTACAATATAATATATTTTGGTTTTACATGCAGGCCCTTCTAAGTTCTTTAATGTATTGACCGTTCTGTTTTCTTGTTTGTTCACTAAATCACTCTTCCGGTTTGTATCCAGGAAATATGTTCTAATTTTACTCAGTTTTCTTTATAAATATCTACCGGTACTTAAAAGCCACAGCTATATAGAGACTATAGAGCAACAGGCTATTCTGTTATCATCTTACATGCTTGTACTATTATCCTCACATAGATTGTTATCATGTCATCTCAACCTTTGTAAACAGCTAGGCCTCCTACGTGTAGGGTATATCATGGGCTCAATCTGACTGATGATTAAACCAGATTTAAATATCTCTCCATGTGTTATGTCACATTTAGATCAGTCACATATAAAATTGTGTTCAATGATGTCAGGGATGTCACGGACCATCACCATCTCAATTCTCAAATAAAAATCCAGAATACATGAGACTTGTAGCATTAAGGTGCACCATTGGTTTAAATATTATCTATTCTTGGTCAAACACCACGTGACGCCAAAGATAACACGCTGGCTAGCACTCTTTATATGATAAGTAGCACGAGAAAACGCGGGATAAGCCCAAAAAAGCCAATCGTGCACCTAACTCACTTGTAGACACAAAGTAAAATTGTTTACTAACGGTTTGCTAAATCTAGGTCAAATAAGTGGAAGGGAGACAACTGGCACAGCAAAAAAAAAAAAAAGACTATCAATCCCTAAAGTTTGGAAAGCAGCTTTGTGATTGGTTAACTATTCAATCCTATTCACACCATTTTATATGTGTGGTCCCCAGATAGAAGTGCATCATACATACATACAACAAATTCAGGAGAGTTATTTAGGCCTGGTTTTATACAGATTGACCATGAGCTCTCTGAGAATTAAATGGTTTTATTCAAATTTAGAGGTAACTGGAGTTATCTCCAAACAATCCAATCCAATCCAACTAGTTTTTATGTCCAGAAATAGGATTTCTTATTCAATACAGAAACATATTATAAACACTGCTGGGCACATTAAGTAATCATTAATAGTACAGAAATATAGGCTGAGTCAGACAGTAATTCTCATTATTAAAGGTGCACCATTGGCTTTATTATCCTCTGTTCTTAGTAAAACAGCATGTGACGTCAATAACACGTTGGCTGGCTGTCTGTAGATGATTAGTAATTGGAGATAGTGCATAAAATGCCAAAAAAAGCTAATCGTGCACCTAACTCGATTCACTGTGAACCAGTTAAACAAATTAATGTCAGTCCTTGCATGATATGCTAGCTGCCATGATAGCCGCATTAAGGCCAATTCAGACAACAACATTTATCTTTAAACCACTTTAAATACCAAAGTGGCTTAAAGTTGTTTTAACTTTGGCCTTCTAAAAGGCACAAATGATGGATTTAAGCTGGATTAACTTCTCACTTCAAATGCTTCAAGATGGTTTCAACATTTTTAAGACTGGTTTAAAACGTCCCTCTCCACAGACCTTGCTTTGAGACGGTTTTAAATGCCCCGGATATACAATAGACGCTGTGACGTCACAAAGGGATCTCAATGCCGTTGATAAAACTGAACCAGCTTAAATTTGCCTGTGCAAATAGGCACATTTTTAAACTGGCTTGAAGCCAGTTTAGTCAGCAGCTTTCTGCACAGTCCTTATTTTAATCCAGCTTACAATTTAAACTGGTTTAACTTAAAGCCGGCTTAACTTTCAGCTGGTTTTAATTTTGACGATGTGAACAAGCCTTTAGTGTCTATTCACTAACACACATTGCTCAATAATATGTCCTGCAGTGCATACTTGCTAGGTTAATATTATCCCAGCTTGTAAATGACTGAATAAAACAAGGTTATGTATTGTTGTTTTAAAAACTTTGATGTTATTTTAAGTTGAAGGGGTGACCAACTTTTACCTACTTGAACTTGTACAGGGAGATAGCACTGTTATTGATAAGCCTATTATGAGAGCACCTACTATACTGGGTACTAAAAAACTATAATGAAGTTTTCCACAACTATAAAAGTGTGTGCGGTTAGTTCTCCAGTTGAATGTGGTGAAAGTCTAAGTTACTTGTTATATGACAGCGTAAAGACAAGCATTTCATCCAAATGAATAATGACGATAAAAAGAAATCAGTGATCTCTTTTGTTCTCAATGGATTCTTTTGTTCTCAATATGATTTTATTGAAAAGGTTTTATCTAAAGTAATCAACATACAGGTGAAAAAAGGGTGCGGTTTACTTTAATTTGTGATACCTGTCTTTCCTGATAAAGTTTTATACATTACACAAATCGAATTATCATGACCTGGTTTTGAATTGCCCACCGTGAAGGGCTGTGAATGAACACAACTTCAAAACTACCTTTGATTAACTCCGGCTTTTATATCGGCCTACCTGTACATCCATAGATGGTGCAAGCCGGGGCAGAAACGGTATTCAACCTGGATTATTTTTTTTCGTCTTTTCTTTTTTTAGAGGACCTGAGGTAGAACTAATCCTGTTCCTTTAACCACTAGCTTCAAAAGAGGTGTGTGTTTTGTGTTGTGTTGGTATGCAGTCAATACCCCTTGAGACTACAGGGGTAAATGCCCTAAAACATTGAAAACTCAATATTGATGCACCAAGAGGTTTGGAACTGACAGGAGAATTAAGCCTCAAAGTGTTTTATGAATTGACATTTTCTGTATTGGAAAACAATGTTATCAAGTGACTTAAAAATTTAACTTTTTGAAAAATTAATTTAAAAAAAATGCTGTTTGAATTACTAGGACGTTTACTAGTAGTACATACACTACATCTGGCTTCCTTTATTAGCATCAAAGGAGATCTCCAGCCAAACACTTTCTTTGACCTTCCTCCCTCTAAACTACACTTACTGCTTGATCAGCGGAGAATTTTTTATTTCACTGTTATGCAGGCCTAACTTGTTATTCTATATGAAAAAACAAATGTCACTCTGTGATGAATACCTGTTACATAATGCTCAGGGGTCAATTTGGCTACATTTGCCAGTAACGGGGAAGTTTTTGATTGCATGATGTAGTTGGAAAGTATTAATATAAGGTATCATTGATCGGTATATGTTATGTTGTAAATCTTCAAAGATTTGGGCGAGAGCTTCCTGATGTCCTTGTGCTCTTGGAGTTAAGGGGCATCATGAAATAGATTTTTTGTGGTGTAGTTTTTTTGCTCCTTTTTTAAACTTTTTTTGTCTCGTCATTTATGTTGCCAGAGACGTGAACTGGGCACGCCGTCATATAGGTGAAATCGTAACCTCTGAGTACGACCAAACCCCAATCCATTAATCGAAGATTTGTGCTGCACCAAATATATAGCCGGGGTTTGATGGAAGTCACATCTTCAGACTGCTTAAATTCAATAAAATATTCAATTCGACCAAACAATATTCTATATTTACCTTTTCCATGGAGAAATTACTCAATATTACTCAACAAAACTATTCAATATTGATGAAACAAAATTGTGGTTTTTGGTTTTTAATAAATAGACTTCTATCAAGCCAAGATACAATACATGCATATTACGTTCTGAAATATTAGAAATTTCATGGTACATTTCTACATCTGAATTTTTTTTTTTATCTACCGTATAATACTCAGTATCATCACTGGATTCAATAGATCCAAAATCTCCCAATATCAGGGAAACGACGTCTCGTCTAATATCTTTAACATTTTGACCTTTTTAGACCTGTCAAAGTGGGCTTTCAAAATTGGCCTCTGACGAATGCCCACTCTGTAATCAGGAAAGAAAATAATGGTACTGTGGATGGAACTGTACAAGGTTTTATATTGAACTCTCATGTTAATAATACGGCTTTAGATGAGATTGCAGTGAATGCATTATTCTGAACTCCAATCTGTAATGACAGCTCCTAGGGAAGTACGTCTATTCACCGATTCCATTCTGTAAAAACAACCCTTGCGGCCTCCATATAATAATAGGATTTCGTATGGAATTGTAGAATGCATTACATTGAACCCTTGAACCAAATAAAACGGCTTTAGATTTAAGTGTAACTAAGATGTTTATAACAAAGATAATAGGGCCAATTTCTTTGAGATTTTGAATCAAGTATAAACATTCACAAAAATTACTTTCTTTGTCATTTCTATTATGTAAATATTTTTTTTAAAATTGTCTCGGCATTAGTCTAGAAGATGATTTGTCTGCTTTTAATAGGTCAATTTCCCAGTCCAGTGTACCAGTGTTTATACTTGGCTATGGACATTTATAAGCAATGAATAAAATACTATCTAAAACGGTTTGGCTTTTTCAAAATAGCCATGCTAAATCTTCGGTTTATTTTTTTCTCTTATGTTAGAAATTGCTTTGTTAAATTGTATTGTCAAGACACTTAGATAAGCGAGACTAGGAGTTTATAAAGAATTGCATACCTGTATATTGCTTAGTCTAAACTAAAATAACAAGATTTGGCAAATGCATTCCAAAATTCATCAATTCTATGACTAGCGATTTGACAAGGCTGTATATCAGTGAGTTCCTGGACTTTGGTTAATTAACATTGTTGGATGAACTCTTGTCAAATGCTATTGCTAATGCATAATAATGACTGTACTTGTATGTTTCATAGAATGACCAAATGCATTCTGTCAAAGCCTGTAAGCGATTTCTGGGTTCTGATAGGAATTACCAATTTTGATTGGCAGGTGGAATTAGCTACCCAGATTCAGCTGTCTATCATACGGCCCTAATCGCCGGCACAGCACAGATAATTAACCTTAATTCCCTCTCGATGATTCTGGGAGATCGCCAGAACATCTGTGACCAATTCTGATTAGATTCGAAACAAAGTAACACTCAATCTCCAAATCCTCCATGCCTGACTCCGCCGTAGGAATTGCAGCTTAATTCTTCAATTCTCCTGACTGATTCTCTCTCCTATCAATATTCCACCAGTAACCTGTCTGTATGCAATCCCAGCTAATCTTCTCTTCATTACTGGAGTTTTATAGTACTGTTTACAAAGATAGAAGTTATTTGTATGCTGCCATATCAGTTTGATTACTCACTGTCTTGTTTACTCAACAGTGGTTAGTTGGCGAGACCTATAGCTTCCTGATGCCCTGGTGCTTTTAGAGCTGAGGGGCATCAGGAAACTGGTTTGTTGTGGCGTCTAATTTTTTTTGTACTGATCTTGCCACGCCCTTTCTTTGATATTGCCAGAGACATCAAGGGTGGTTTCATCCACCCCATTCTGTTTCACCAAAAGTATAGTCCAACATCGTGCACATGTGTATTGCCTCGGAAATATCAATCATTGCCCAAGCATGCGTATACATGTAAGTAATTTGGTCATCTGGAGCACATAACTGACCAGTTACAACACAGGGAAACGTTGTTTTGAAAATTTTAAGTAAAGAAATGCCATTTTAGTGATAAATAGTGTGTGTTTATATTGTTGGGCTTAAACACAACTTTTGTGCACTTCTCACAAGCCTTTAAGTGTATTTATGAATACAGCACTGTATGCTCCATAGCACTCATAACCTTCATTTACATATCTGTACTGCAAGGGGGTTGTACAGTCTTTCAAAACAAAAAGTATAATATATAGATTAATTATGATTAATTTGATATGTGTATTTTTTTTATTTTTCACATTTTCAAACATGTACTTGACAGACGATCTACATGAAACTTTAATCAACAAATAACACCAATTTCTGTATGATTTTGTTAATCAAATCTTATCCATATTATGTTTTAAAATTAAGTGACTAACTATTCAAAGATTTTGATCTGAAACATTCAAATCCAGAACTATTTAAGATATAGGAATTATTGATGTGTTAGTGGGGGAAAAGGTTGAATTTTGTGAAAGCGGCGTTAATATCGTGTTTTGGAACCAGACTCTTCATGTGATTACTTTTGAAATTTAAATAACATAAGCTTACTTTATAATAGCTAGTGAGCGTTACAGGCTAAACCCATGTAACTCCACATGAAAGTGGTTTCTGCGGAGGTCTGAAAATTGCACTCACTAGTTTAATCCACCTTAATGGCCCCTTATATCAAACCATACGTGTTGTTTGGAACATTTCTCGATACTTGATAGTTGATACGTCGAAAATGGAACTTACTCGCCCAGTGACAACAATTTCCTAAATTTTTCCAAATATTTAACGTGCATTGTTCTGGCAGAAGTCGGTTCAGTTGACCTATCTCAAGGAGTCAAAATTTTTAAACGAACGAGCCTTCAGAGAGAGTTAAGGTCCCAATGGACGTATAAAATGTATCGGTGACTTCAGTATAGCTAATAGAATAAGAGGGTTCTTCATTCGACACGTAAAAACCAGTAAGTCAAATATCTTGAAATTACACAGTTTGGACTAGCATAGTTCTGTATCGTTATATACGGATGCGTAGTAGTAGTAAACATATAATGATACAGAACTCTGCATCTAACTTTATAACAGTCTTTCAGCAATTGCAGTTGCATAAAAATGACACTTTCCACGAATCTAAGTTATCTAATTTGATCATCTGGGTCCACTTGTAATTTTAAATTAGGCTACATGTTTAAAACATGTAGATTAAACTAGGTTTAATTGGAAAGTTGTCAATTACATAAATGTATTACTTTCTGCAAATGAGATCTAATCTAATTTTATTTAACTCAGTCAATTTCTCTATTGCAATTACATGTTTTAAAATTGGCATGTTAAATTTATAAGTCATTAGTTACATAAAGACGTCACTTTCCGCAAATCTATCTTACTATTTGATCCTCTCGTCTACCTGTGGTCAATTTCTAATTAACACCTGGATGGAATGCTGCTAAGTTGCTAACGTGTACATTATCAATTAAGCCAGACAAGTTAATTGACCCCCTGCTGACAAAGCTTTACCTGGCAATCGCACAATGAAGCCTTTGATGTGCAGTATCAACTCGTTAACCTTGAGTGTTAATTATTAATTATGAGCACCTGGTCATCACGTTTGTGTCACACTACAATCACACCTGAGTGAACTTAATAATGTTCTTTATGAAAACAATCGCCAAGGTCAATCAATAATACTGTGTCAATCATGACGGGAAGCTTTCCTGTAATTTTGCTGATGTTTGCTTTAAAAACAGAAAAGTCATAACTGCAAGTGATTTGCTAATGGAAGCTTCTCTTTGATCTTCTTTAATATATTTTTTTTTCAGCTTTTATGTCTTTTAAAGATAGATTTTTTGTTAAATTTTTAGAAACCAGAAAAAAAAATCCATATTGCAATAATGGTAATTCACAGAGCTTCCATTTTTTTTTTTATTTTTTTTTTTATTTTTTTTTTTTTTATGATCCTTTTTCGTCACTCCTGTGTATTTTAAATACTAAACTAATCTGATTTAGTTCAATTTATGAAAATATATTTTGTTCCATTTTGCAATATTGATCAAAATTTATTAGTTTTTTCATTACTATTATATTTTTATAAATGCAGAGAAGGAAAATACTATTATATATATGTTTGAATGTAAGGGTATCAAGGATAAAACAAATGATTACGGAAACATGTAATCGTTAATAAATGAATTTAAAAAGAAAAATTACAAAATAAACGTTAACTGGAGCTGAATTTTAAAGAATTTTTTTTTTTTTTTAAATTTAAAAAATTTGCTTGAATCACATATTTGAAATTATTCTCCTTGTAACTATAAAATAACAAATCGGATTACATCGGAATAAAGAATGTAGTCACAGAATGTCAATTGTGAGAAAAAGGCATTGACAGCAGTGAAGTGCAGATCTTTTAGTCTGCATGATGTGATTTATTAAAAGGCCTTCTGTAAAGGACTGTGATCAATTTTCACATTACAATCAGATTTTACACTGATTAATTGGTATTTAACACCGTGCTAAGGGTTATTTCAACGTTATGACGCCATGCCAGCCAAATGGGTTGAGAAAACCACCCTTGACATAACCAGCAACATTAAAAACAGAAACAAGGGCTGGGCAAGAAAAAAGAACATCACAGCAAATAGGCTTGTTGATGCCTCTGCAAGCACCAGTGCATCTGGAAGCTCTCTCTCTCCACATTATTCATGAAGGCAAACTTATCCTATGAAAATGGGTAACTGAAATGTTTTTCCAAAATGTTACTACGTTCACATATTGTACAATGGAATTTTTTATTTGACTTCCGGACAGAAATGTTTTTGTGAAAATACCCTGCCCCTTATTGAATTTTACTGATTCATGTTAGTTGTAGTTACTATGACTTAGCTTTACGGTAGATTGATCCCTCCACATAAAAGTTATGCTAAACGAACAATCCCTTTGAAGTCATTTATTCTTTATGATGTAATCTGTTTAAGTATTCAATCATGGGTGCCTAACAGCTCTGAGTTCATTATTACACGATGAAGATTATGTCATGCAGTTATGTGGCCAGAATGAATTAATCATTTTGTAAGATTACCGGTTTTGAATTGATGAGCTAGATTGATCATTGTCTTGCTGCTGAAAATTTTCTTTGAAGCTTTTTTCTCTCTTTCTCCTTTCCTCTCTTTTGCAAATCAACAACTCCTTAGCAAACCAGAAAAAAAATGCCAATTATATTTTCTTGTTGAATCAACGACCCATTATCAAGCAGAATTTTGGCTGAAGTTGTTCAGAGAATTGTCCCTGTTATTAATTGTGGAGTAGCCCTTGGGGCATGACAATGGGGTAACAATAGGAATGGTGGAAGGGGGGTGAAAAGGGGTTGAAGATGAAGAGATATGACTAGCTGGAAGGCATATAAGAAATTGGTGATGCATAAAGATGGTGAACATCAACAATAGATTTCACTTGTAGAATAGACACCAGAAGAAACAACGCAACTAATTTCTGGAAACTAAAATCTCTGTTAAGAAACATTTTCTTTTTTGATACAGAAGGATTTATTTCAATTCAGGGCAATCCTTTTCATTAAGATTATATTGGCTTTTTGTGTTGATTTTCATTTTTGTCTTGGGAATAGATTTTATTAATCACTGTCATGATAAGATTTTTAGATTCCTAAAGTAAAACTCACCAGAATTGGTCAAAAAAATTTAAACTTAAATTTTAAATTTAATATATTTTGATAGATTTTAATGTCTTTAATTTTTAATGTATTTCTAATAATTCCTTACCTCCATACATTTGGATTGACATTATTATATTATTTATGGTGTTATTTTTTAAATTTTAATGTGATTTAAAAATACATATAAAAACGTTTTTATTTTGTAAATACATAGTATAATAGTTGTGGAACTCTGAAGAACAATCGTGAATGTAGTTACCCTTCTTGTACCATCTACATGTAGAATCATCTTCAGGGCATTAGGTGCGCTAGTGGTTGTCTGCTATAACTTCTAGGCTGAACAACACATTGCCCCGAGATTTGCTATCACAACACGTGCTCCTAGGCTCTACAGATAACAAGTAACGCGAGATAG
>JAVFBY010151001.1:0-11513 GCA_034781015.1 Tonicella lineata
CGATCAAAACAAAGTCTCGTCGTTTCTGCTCACTGATTGGTTGACCAAATTGGTTTGCGCGTTATTTCAAAAGAACGGGATTAAGCTTGTTCGTTTCTTGGTGTAAATGATAGTTTACACCGATGGTTTACCCCGGTTGCGATTAAAGGTGGGTTAAACACTAACGGCTATTACAGTATTCAATGAATTATTAAATAGGGAAACAAGCTAGGTGAGCCCTTTAAATGCCCTGTGGTTGTGTAAAATGTTAATACCGCTCCCACCTGTCGATAAATGCGGCCCAGTGGTTGGCTACCAACACACATGTAAATGAAATTAAATACAAAGTTAAATAATTCGTAATATAATAGTTTTATGTCTTATTGTATCCACTGAACAAAAATACATAATATTTTGTAGGGATCAAATCATGTTCTTTCACCCAAAGTTGACAGTGAACGCAGACATTGGTGAAAAAATGTCAAACGTGAATACGGCAGAGGTTATTTTGTAGCCAGTTACTCGCGGCCGAGATCGCCAAAGTCAGCCGCTGCATATGTGTATTGTCGGCGCAAGCCAGCTATCTTCGGCTCTGTTTTGTATAGTTTAAAACGATAGGTGTCATCGGTCGAACGATTGAAGCAGCAAACGATAATTGGATAAAATCCCTTAATAATATTTTTGACACTCTTAAATAAAGCAGTAAGCAACTTACAGTCCAGAAAAAGGTGTTGGTAGTTATCCCTTACACCACAATGTTTACATTTCATTGTCTGAAATATGCCACTTGTACAAGATTTCACAACAAACAAGTATAGGCCTACTATTAAAAAGTTTGAATCTAAATTCTTTCAGTTTGCTTTCTTTTATATAAGCGAATATAAATTTGTAGACATATTTCCATGTAAGAAAACTATTTTCTATTTGAAAATATTTTGACCATACATTTTCTCCAAGGGGAGCAATAAAAAGATAATCTCTAAAAATATTGTATAACAATTTTGTTTCTAAACAAGTAACAACATATTCACAATTTGAGTGTTTACTATATAGTGCAACACTTTCAGTACCGGTACAACATTTAGACTTCGTTGTGTCAGATTTTTTTAACAGCTCAAGCCATTTCTCTGGTATACAAAATTTGATTTTAAGAAATTCTGAAATCCAATTTACCTTCTTTTTTAATTTTGATAACAAAAAGTTCTCAGATAATTTCCCTTTGTTGTCAATTAGATCATTTATATATATTATTCCACTATCTATCCAATTTTGTAAACATAATATGTTACCCTTGAAAAGCATGTATCTATTTCCCCATATTATTTGTTTTTTAACTTCTTCACTATTTTTTGGAAAAGGTTTGTAGCCACCGCCACATTTTGTCCAGGATTTCAAAATTTCTGTATAGAATTCTGGTATGTCACACACAATACATATATTTTTAGTTTGTTCTATACTTAGATTCATTTTAAACAACAAACATATAGGCGCTATTTGTTCCAGGTAAAATAAAGCTATAGCTTTCCAGTTGGAATCAGTGCTATCTAGTAACCGTTTTACCCAATTTGCTTTCAGAGCCTCAAAATAACTCTGTACATCTACCATTTTTAATCCACCATTTTGGTAATCACCAATTAGAGTTTTACGTTTTATTTTATCTGGTTTATCGTTCCATAAGAACGAATAAAATTGTTTGTTTATTTTACTAATTATATTTGATGACGTGGGTAAAACTGATGCTACATATGTATATAGCGGTAGTAATAACGTTTTCAAAATTAGAATTTTACCAACTAAACTTAGATTTCTTTTTCGCCAACAGTCTATTAACTTCTGGGCTTTTTCCAGCTTGTTTTCCCAGTTGAGTTCCCTACATTTATTTTTCTCATGCCCATAATAAATTCCTAACACCTTAACTGGTGTATTTTTCCAATTTATATTACCCAATGTGTGGTTTGATGATTTCAGTTTCCCTAACCATATACCTTCTGTTTTCTGTTTATTTAAGATTAATCCTGAAAACTCTCCAAATTCTTCAACAATCTTAATGGCTTTTAAAATGTCCCTCTTAGAGGAAGCGAATAAAGTAGTATCATCTGCGAACTGTAAAATTTTTAAAGTATGCTTTCTGGATTTTGATTTTATATCTATCCCATGTATACCTCTTCTTATTCTAGAAGCTAATATTTCCACACTAATGATGAACATCAGAGCGGACAAAGGGCAGCCTTGTCTAATTCCGCGCTCAATAATTACCCTATCAGATTTCCACCCATTATTCAAGATGCAACTTTTGGGTTCATTGTAGAAAGTTTTTACCCATTTAATAAACGATTCATTAAATCCATAAGTATTCAAACTACAGAAAATGAATTCCCATTCTATAGAATCAAAGGCCTTTTTAAAGTCTAAAAATAGTAATGCTCCATTTATACTCAACTTGTCTGCATAATCAATTACATCCTGTATTTGTCTCAAGTTAAAACCAATATATCTATTTTTAACATAACCAGCTTGATCAGTGTTGATTATTTTTGGCAAAATATCCCTTAAACGTAATGCAAGTGATCTGGCAGCTAATTTATAATCAATATTCATTAATGTAATGGGGCGCCAGTTGTCTAGGCAGAGTGGATCTCCTTTTTTAAATAAAAGGGAGATCACTCCCAGCCGCTGTGATGGAGATAGTCTCCCTTTATTGTGTCCTTCATTCAATGATTTAACTACATACTGTCCTATATTTTCCCAGAACTTTTGATAAAACTCTGATGTTATTCCATCTGACCCAGGGCTTTTGTTAGGTTTCATACCTTTTAGTGCTTCTGTCACTTCAAAAAGAGTCAGCGGTCCGTCACACTTTTTCGCATCATTTTCATTTAATGTACATTCAACTGTAGTATTTTTTATGTATTTTTCTACATTCTCTTTTCCTGGGTTTGTTGATTTATACAGGGACTTATAATATTCTACTTGCAAAGTGGATAGTTTATCCGGGTCTTTTATCATCAACCCATCTTTGTCTTTCAACATTAAAATATCTTTTTTAGCCTGTCTGGATTTTTCTAAACCTAGAAAATATTTTGTATTTTTTTCTCCCTTTTCTATCCATTCCACTCGAGACCTTATTTGAGCACCTGTAGCAATATGTTGATAAGAAATTTCAAGTTTCTTCTCAAGGTCTATTATTGCTTTGTCTAGTTCTCTAACATTTTTTAAAGAAGACGTGTTTTTATTTTGTTTTAGTATTTGTAAATATTGCAGATCATTTTCCATATTTGAAATCTCGTTTTTTCTATTTCTAGCTTTTATTTTCGAGTAGCTAATTGTTTTTTCTCTTATCAAAACTTTACATTCTTCCCAATTTAATTGTGGGTTTGCATCAGTATTAACAATTTGATCAAAATAACTCTTAATTTCAGTTTTAATCATATCAAAGTATATTTCGTCTTTGAGTAAGCTGTTGTTAAGCTTCCACATACCAGGACCTTTGCTTTGCATATTTAATCGAAGCTTCATCGCTATACCTTCGTGGTCTGTGTATTTTATTTGAGCTGGTCTGATGTCACAAGATTCAGCGTTTTTATTAAATCTAAATCCAATAGCCAGTAATCAATTCTACTAGCTTCGTTACCATTCTTCCGACGCCAAGTATACTGCATAAGCGTCGGATTTTTCACTCTCCAAATGTCTAATACATTTTTATTTTTTATTAGTTTTTTAAGGTTATTAGATGTTTTTCTTTTTCTAGAAACACGAGTTTGTCTATCTATCTTGTTATTTATAACATCGTTAAAATCACCTCCCATTATGATTGCCCCTTGACTTTTTTCTGCTATGATGTTATTAGCTTTAATTTATTTAAATTCACTGACCTTCTTTAAAGGACATAAAGACCCGAGCTGATTTATCTGTGCCAATTTATTAAGATTGTTTTAAATCATTTTACTCATGTGTAAAACCACATGTTGTACTGCCATTTATGTACAAATGTAATTGCCTGTTGCCTCATAACTCGCAGTTGCGAGCTGAGTGTAATTAGATTCAGTTCAGTTCAGTTGTGGGGATATTGCACGACCTCTGTAGTGATGGTCTATTAGGTTGAGGAGACTGTACGAAAAGTTAAGATGAGGTAATGTTTGCTTTATACTGTTTGTAAGTTCTTGTCAGATTGGTTGGATAATATTGTAACAAGGGGGAGTTAACTTGAGTCATGACTTCTTTGGTCAATAGAGGGCGCAGTTGTAATTTCTGGTTTGGGTCTTAATCAATATTAATTATTAATTGCGTAATAGCTATAACGATGAGACGCAATTTTGTTTTATAGCGAGTTATAAATTTACAGGGATTTCGACTTTCCCGAAATTGCTGCAATGCTAGTTGAATGGAAAAGAACACAAATTCCAAGGGTCTATAGCATTGGAACGATGACCTGTAAAACAGAAAAATAAACCCTATATGATGAAGCATGATCTATACAAAAATGTTTTCATTCACGGCCCCGACGTTGTAGCACAAGTTTTTGAGAAATAATAAGTTAAATGGCACGATCTAATTCTAAATATGACACGTCTGTGACGTGACGTGCCATACTCGAAGTCTTTTCTTAAAGGAACATCAACAACGCCAATAAGTTGCATTCTCAGTCTGCCTTTATTACTTGCTTCTGTCTTAAATGACACAAGAACCGAGTTTATATTAATATTCTACCAGTAGCATCTTGTATATACCAGAATTTTGTTGTTTATGTAGCACATAATCAATATGAACAATCTTGGATCATGATGAATTGGAAAAACCGTTGAACAACAACATCAACTGCAGAGTCTTTAAACAACCAACTCTTGATCAACAGTAAGCAACAAATTGACTGAAAAATATAAAAGTACAAAATATAAGTAAAGTATCAAATATATACTGAACTGCATAACAATTCAATGCTTATACATGTTTATGGCGCAATTTACTAGTATTTATATATTAATAGAGATAAATAGGAGCATACCTGTTAATAATGATTACACTAATACAACGGATTCGCTAATAATACCGCAACTAACTACAAAACGGCTCAGTCAAAAAACTTCTTTAATCTACAATGCCATTTAACGGCTGTGTGTAGACACGGGTGATTAGTAGTTGGGGGCGTGACTTATTTCGCCAAACGAAAAACTACAAAATTTGCATGAAACAACCATTGACAGCTATTCTTATATGGTCCACATAATACTTTAGATACTTATTTCTTAAGCTCCAACAATGATTGATGAAAAAACTAACGCCTACCGTATGTTAGGACCTCATATTCTTTTGTGGTAGATTTGGCGCTGTTTCTACGTAGCCATGATGTTCCATCTACACACGTGACCACAAAGTATCACAGGGAGTGATAACAAAATATCAAAAGGAATGATCTCCCTTGTACCGCTGAGAGACAATTAACTATGAAAAATACATAACGTGTAAGGCCACTACATACCGGCCCCTAATTGATGAGATACCTCGAATCAATTTACAAAAACATCGATGTGGCCTGATCAAAAAACATAACAAAATTCTGTGAAAAATGTACAATAGGTCAAAAAAGCACTTATACAAAAATGCAAAAACTTGAGGTGTCACAATTAGGCTTCTGAAATGACACAAACTTTGCTGACAGGTCGTCTAACTGTACCAGACTGAGTTTTAATGTCAACAATCCTAACCAGACCTTCTTTATCACTTATGACATTTATCACCCTACCTAAAGACCATGTATTTCTAGGAGTATTGTCTACTACAAGTACAACATCATTTATTTGTGCATTTCTTTTGGGCGAGAGCCATTTTTGACGACATTGTAACAGAGTAATATACTCCCTCACCCATCTAGACCAAAACACATCTGCCAGATACTGGACTTGTCGCCAGCGCCTTCTGGCATATGTATCTTTACTATCAAAAATACCAGGTGGTAGCAGTTCCCCAGAATGCAACAATAACAAGTGATTTGGTGTCAAAGGACTCAGATCATTTGGATCTGAAGGTGATTCAGTAAGAGGCCTTGAGTTCAAAATAGCCTCAACTTCACAAAACAAAGTAGAAAGCAGCTCATCATCAAGTCGAATAACTTGTTCCTTCATCAAAGAATAAAGGATTTTCCTGACAGAACGTATCATTCTTTCCCAGACACCTCCGTGGTGTGAAGCACTGGGAGGGTTAAATTTCCAGACAATGTTCTTTTGAAGAAGATAATTGTTGATTCTTGATTGGTTCCACTGATCAATAGACTTTCTAAGCTCGTGTTCACATCCAACCAAATTGGTGCCATTGTCAGAAATAATGACTTTTACAACACCTCTCCTGGCAATAAACCTCCGAAGAGCATTGATGCAGGAATCTGTGGTTAACGAATTGGCTATTTCCAAATGCACGGCTCTAGTATTCAAACAGGTGAACACTACACCATATCTCTTTAACATAGATCGGCCAAGTTTAATCTGAAAAGGACCAAAGTAGTCTACACCGACCCGTGTGAAAGGTGGTTCATCTGGGGTAACTCTATCACTGGGAAGATCTGCCATTTTCTGTTGTAGCGCTTTTGCCTGATATTTTTTGCACACTACACACTTTGAGGTAAGTCTCTTAATAGCAGTCGTAGCACCCAGAATCCAGTATTTCTGGCGTACTCTGGCTAGAATGCTGTTTTTCCCTAAATGTCCAACTGACTTGTGTACATCACGTAAAATGAGATCAGACACCAAACATTTTCCAGGTAAGACAATAGGGTGTTTAGCTCCTGCTGACATGTCAGCTCTCTGGAGTCGTCCACCTACACGGAGGACGTCATCTTGAAGATAAGGATCAAGTTTGCACACAGGACTAGATCGTTTGATCTTCTGGTCGCTGTATGTCGAATTCTGTTGTAATGCTTGGATTTCTTCACTAAAGTGTTGTTGTTGAACATGTTGAAGTATCAAAGTTTCTGCATGTTCAACCTCTTCCAGTGTCAAATCTGATGTTGTGGGACATGTTAATTGTATGGCACCGAGTTTTCTTTCTTTGGCTTTATGGAGAAGTGCTTCTCTAACACGTATTATCCATGCCACCATCCTTCTCAGTTTCATCCAACTGCTACAATGTTCTATCAACTGTTGCATGGGGCTTAACACAACAGTGGTCACAAACACTTTCTTTACTTCAGGGTCTTCTGTTGTGATCTTTTCATTTACATGTGTATTTCCAGGGAGATTGTAATCTTTCTCCTGCAGAAAATCAGGTCCTGAGAACCATTGAGGAGAATTGAGAAGATGACTCATTCTCATTCCTCTGGAAACACAATCAGCAGGATTAGATTTACCGTCAATAAAATTCCACTGACTTACTTCTGTAGATTCTCTAATTAAAGCCACACGATTTGCCACAAAAGTATGGAAGCGAGACGAGTCATTTGAAATGTACCGTAATACAGACATACTGTCTGTCCAATATATCACTTTGTCAATGTGATACTCAAGTTCTCTTGTGATGATTTTAGAAATGCGGACAGCAACCATAGCAGCTGTGAGCTCCATTCTGGGTATTGTCATTTGTTTCAAGGGGGCAACTCTAGATTTAGACATCACAAAACTACAGTGAACTTCATTTCGGGTGTTTGTCAAACGAAGATATGCTACAACCCCATACCCAAGGTTGCTTGCATCTGAGAACAAATGAATTTCACAGTTTGTCACTTCTCCAAAATTGTCTGGTTTATGACATCTTGGAATATCTAGTTTTTCTAATGAAGGTAGGTCTAATAACCAATGATTCCAGATTTGTAAATGATGATCATCTATTTCTTGATCCCATGGTAATCCCAATCTACAAAGGTCTTGGAGAAGTATCTTGACAGGTAACACAAATGGGGAAGCAAAACCCAATGGGTCATACACGGAGCTGACCTGAGAAAGAATACCCCTTCTCGTAGCTGCCGTTTCTCGAAGACAAATTTTGAAACTGAAAGAGTCTGTTTCAAGGCACCAGAAAACACCAAGAGCACGTTCACTGGGAATAGGATCAAACTGCAAGTCAAGCTCTTTAACTCCCTTGGCTCTGTGTTCTACAGGGACTGACTCAATAACATGCCGATTGTTACTCACCCACTTGGTAACTGTAAAACCACCCTTATGACACAAAGACGTCACATCTTCAATTAATCTACATCCTTCTTCTTCACTAGGTACAGACTTTAGACAATCGTCTACATAAAAGTTCTTGAAGATCACATCTGTGATTGGTGTCTCAAATTCAGCTGAATTATCCTTAGCTGTCTGTCGGAGTGCTGCACACGAACAACTAGGTGATGCAACACCACCAAAAAGATGAACTTTCATTCTATAAATCTTTGGTTCACAATCTAGGTTACTTTCTGGCCACCATAAGAACCGTAAAACATCACAGTCACAAGGTGGAACCCGCACTTGATAATACATGGCTTCTACGTCACCCATTACAGCAACGGTCTCTTGCCGGAAGCGCAACAGAACACCAATGAGATTGTTCGTAAGGTCCGGTCCTTGAAGTAACATGTTATTGAGGGAAACACCCTGATAGGTGGCGGAGCAATCAAACACAACTCTCACTTTGTCTGGTTTTCTTGGGTGATATACCCCATGGTGGGGTATATACCAGACCTTACCATCGTCACGACAAATTTCGCCTTCTGGGACGAGTTCAGCATGATCATTTTCAAACAGAGTTGCCATAAATTTGCTGTAATCCTTATAGAATTTGGGATTGTTCAATAACTTGTTCTTAAGACTGTTGAGGCGTTTGGTGGCTTGATGAATGTTGTTAGGAAATTCCACACTTTCACTTTTGAATGGCAGTGAAATATAATAGTGTCCATCTTTCAAAACAATGGACTCTTCCATCTTACGCATAAACAGCTGATCTTCCCTAGACCATTCTTTACGGTCATCACAAATTCTTTCTGGGAAGTCAAAGTTAAACGACTCTCTGACAAGCCGGTCTAAATGAGTCAACTGCTCAGCGTCTTGTATAGATCTAAGTTCTGTTGCATTCACAGAGAAACTGCCACCATCTTTAACATGATCAATACCCCTAACAAGTCCCCAAATAACCCAGCCTAAGCGAGTTTGAGTTGCATGGGGTGTACCAGATGGACCTGTACGTATCTCTAAAGGAGTATATACGTCTGGCACATTGTTGCCAATTAATAAACTGATTTCTGAATCAATCTGGGGAAGATTTATACCACAAAGGTGAGACCATTTAGTCAAGTCATCAGATGTCGGGATATGGCTTTTAGACACAGGAATCTTGTCCTTAGTGTACACCCGAGGCAACTCAACCTTGTTACATAATTCTAAGTCATATACTTCTAAGCCATTAATAGCTTGAGTATTCATGGTGTGTTGTGAACCCATAGTGTCTAAAGTAATTCTTAGTTTCTTACCACCCACACCTAAAGTGTCTATTAAATTCTGAGTGGCAAAAGTGACAGTACTGCCAGGGTCTAAGAAAGCATACGTTTGTACACATTTCAAGCTATTCTTCATCTTAACCACTACAGGTATTATAGCCATAGTACACTGGTTAACCCCGGCCCCTGTATCATTCTCAGGTAAATTAGCATAAGCACTTGTGACGTCATTTTTAACATCTGACTTAGAGAAATCATATTTGCCTTTTGGCTGATTAACATGACACACAGTAGGATGATTACCTTGACATGTGGTACATTTGACTTTACGTTTACAAAACCTTTTCATGTGTCCTTTACCCAAACATCCAAAACACAACCCTTTACTGCGTAAAAACTCTAATCTTTCTTGTATGTCTTGTTTCTGAATTTTAAAGCAATTCTGCAAACTGTGATTGGAATTCTCACAAAATGAACAGGGTTTGCAAAAAGCAATGTCACTCTGAGCGGAAAAACTTTCAACCGGTTTACAATCTGAAAAACTTTTGACCGGTTTACAATCTGAAAAACTTTCGACCGGTTTACGATCATAAAAATATTCAGTTGGTTTACAATCAGTTTGTGAGTTACATAATTTCACATCACTGTCATTTGAAACATTTGTTACAAAAGAGCCTTTTGACTTTGGTGTAAAAGAATGTGATTTGATATTTACATTTCCAGCGTTCTGTTCTTGGCGTAAAATATCCTTACCATAAACTGGGTCAGTAGCCTTCTTTACTTCTGATTTAACAAATGTGACCAACTCGTGGAAACTTACAAGCTCCTTTCTCATTCTGTAAAATACATAATTTCTCCATTTCTCTTGGTAGTTATAGGGGAGCTTACTGACCAGCTTACGCATATGGTCAGGATATTCCAACACTTTAACAGCTGGGATACTGTATATAGCATTAGAGCATTCAGTCAAAAATATTGAAAAATCATCCAAGGCTTTAACATTATCTGCTTTTATAACAGGCCAATTAATAGCACGCTTAACAAAGGCGTTTGCTAATATTTGGTCATTACCATAACGGTCTTCCAACTCCCTCATAACAGCAGGATAAGCTACTGAGGAATCTAAATATGTATTAAAACCAGTAACTATTTTGTTTGGTTCACCCTCAGTGAATTGGTCAAGATAACTGAGCTTTTCATCATATGAATCTGAGTTTAGACAAATTTTGGTTTCAAATTGCCTCAAAAACCTTCTATATTCTAACACATCTCCAGAAAATTTCTTTATCTCTGGTAGAGGTTTTCTCAAGTGTTTAACTACAGACTGAATAACATCTACACCACTTAAGTTACTGTTTACAGCTTGTGCTGTATCATATTGACCTACATTATCTGAGAAATTTTGAGAATCAGGCTGAAAAGACTGAGCCTTAGGATTTAATGTAAAATGACTACTGTCTGGTGACTGATAAGTTACTGGTCTTAACACTGGCATAGGCCTATTTTCAAAATTCTCATTATTTTCTGTCAAATGTTCTACTTTATGTATTTGTTCTTGTTTTTCATTAATATGAGTACTTTCAGTTTCTAGAGACAGTTTTTTAATAGCCTCTGCTTTAGCTTCAGCTACAGCCAGCTTAGTGTCTAGTTCAAGTGCTTCAGCTTGCAAATCAAGTTTATATTTCTCTAAAGCCAAAGCTTGTTTACGTTTCAATATAGCGGCACGGGCTGTTAATTCTGCCTTTCGTTTCTCTTCACGTAACCTCGCAGATATCAGTGAACTCGTAGATGATGCCTTGCTACCTCTGGATTTTATGGAAGACACACAGCTTGACACCGATGATATATTGTCGATTTGTTCGACATCTGAAAGTCTTGCGATATCATCTTCAACTGGGTTCTGGTCTAACAGTCTATCTAAATTGGCTAATCTGTCTTCCATATCTGAATTTGGTTCCATAATGTTCAAAAGTTGTCAGCTTAAGTCAAAACATCTCCAAATCTTGTGTAGAGCACATCTAAAGATCGATAATAGATCTTCATACGTCAATGAATGTCACGATATAATTCAAAATATGACACGTCTGTGACGTGACGTGCCATACGTCAGGTCTTTTCTTAAAGGAACATC
>JAVFBY010151112.1:0-18700 GCA_034781015.1 Tonicella lineata
AAACAAGGAGAGGACATCACAACATATCGTCTTCATGACGCACGTAAGCTCTGCAAGCACCAGGGGTCGATTCCACAAAACCACACTCAAATCAAATTACTTAATACAATTTTGCTGAAATCTGTGTGCAAAATTGTAATGGTCAAAATTAAAAAGTATGTTATTTAGGTCGTTTTAAAGATTTTGACTTAAGTATAAAACAGCTTTATGGAATCGGTGCCGGCACACCAAAAGATCTAACCAATCACCCGCCTGGTCAACAGGAAGCTCCCACTAACCACCAACCGGTGGAATGGACACGAGACGATTTTATACTTACTTTATTGATATAATGGCGTGTGTCAATCCCTATGGTGTCAATGCCTATGGAGACTTATTTACGTCACAAGTTAACAAAACTAGATTTACATCCTAGATTTTTATTTGTAAATCAAGTCAGATTTATTCAGTAAACAAAATTAAAATCTATTGGCAGCGATAATGTACACTGCCACAGCCTGGAGAGCTTTGTGTCGATTAGCTTCTGGGGCCAAAAGGCTCAACATCGAGATGTCTCTCGCACCTAAAACTGCTGTGCGCTGTTTAAAGTAATTATTCCATTATTAAACTTTGTGCAACGAAGTAAAAAGTGAGCCACAGTTTTCACACATATGACGACGTTTATTCAATATCGTGCCTTCTTTTATCTTATAGCATTTTTTGTTGCACAACATTTATGGAAAGCGGAACCTAAAATCAAAAATTGTTGAGAGGTGCATGTACAAACATTTATTGCTTACCGTATTTGCTTCCAGAGGACCCTCTAGCATTAACGTCGCGTCTTCCAAAGCGTATAGTAAGGAACTTAGATGAGCATCTAGAGTACAACTTGTAACTTCTCACGTAGGGCTCGGTTAATTCCGTGGGGAGGTTGCCAGCCGAGAAGTCAGGCAACGCATGCATCTGGGTGAAAAAAATATGATTGTGTTGTTAGTTCAAAATGTTAGGAAGGAATTATATATTATTCATAAAACTGCATAATGACAACTACACAATTAAGAAGAAGATTGAGTACGTTAGTACTTAAAATACTAGTATATGTATACATAACCTACTGTACTAGTTACGTAGGTTAGTCTAACTGAAGTAGAATTGTTTGTGTTTTTATCGGTATTTGTAGTGAAACTCTATGTGTGTATAGTTTTAGACAATCACCAGGGTTCGTATATTCATAAACTTGAAACTTTATTCATTTAGCTTTGGCCTCTTTTAGCGGCAAGTACATAATAAAGAGTACAAAAAATAAATAATAATAATAATAATAAAGAGTTCAATAATATGAACATTGAACAATACTGATAGAAAAGAAAATATATGAGTCGATTATCAATACAGTGCAGTATAATAGAAGAATAAAATATATTTCTTAAAGTTACGAAAAACTTCGCCAAATTTCAAACCTCATATAAAAGACGTGTAACTTGTTTCTTAAACTTTATGAGAAGATGTAATGTCTGACTATCCTTAAAATTTTCACAATAGGAAAATAACCTCCTGAATTTTTGCTTAATATTTATTAAGTTTAGGAAATACTTAATTATCTTTACGAATACGCCCCAGGTATCTTGTTAGCGCGCATATCTTCAGTTTAACTAACATTCGGTCCAATATTGTACTGATTTTTTTGTAAACCCTCTGAGAACAACACAGTTTTGCCTGCAGTGTAAAATAAAATTTTAATTACACTTAACAATAACTGGATAATGTTTCGTGCATGGATATAACATGTGAAGAAAATTGTGAAAGTTCTAAATTATTCTTAACGTTAATAAACACAACCAATGATTAAGTTCGCCTAAGTATTAAATGGTTAAATAAAATATATACCAATATCCTTTTAGCTGTCAGAACACTTTTGCCATAAAATGGTAAAACACCTAGCGGATTGTTTATTACAAATAGCAAAAGCCACTATTGAAAAACTAAAACAGATCTGTTTCTCGATGATGATGATCAGTGCATATGTTGTTGCTGCAAGGCATTTACATAGGGGTAAGTGCAAACCTGTAACAGCTCACTTTTAAACGTGCAAGCTTCATCTTGTTTTTTAACACAATGTAATTTGCCGGATGACGGCAACAACTTTTGACAATTTTACTGAATATCACAACATAAAATTGAGCCTTCGAAACCAAGCCTGTATGCAGGCGAACCTTATAATCGAATGATTGGTTGATTAATTGGCGTTTAATGTCGTGCTCATATATGACGGCTGGAGGCAACCACCCATGAAGTCACCGACAACATCAAATATACGGAAAAACGATACATCACAACATTAGCACTGAAAGCAACAGGGCATCAGGAAGCTCCCACCAACCATTGGCTTTAATCAAACCAGGTAAGCGGATAAAGGTGCAGGCAGTGATCAACAACTACCTGTCGACTTAATGTGCACAGGTATACAGTGTGTGTTCGGCTTGTGCAGTGGCGGTATAGTTCAAGGTTTACTTTACACCCAGTCACCTCTGACAGGTAAAGCTCGTGGTAAAGTGTACCACTGGCCTAATGCCCTCTGGGGCTCCGGGCCTCTTTTTGTTTGTTCTGCCTAGCCTGGAGTACCTCGTCAGAGCTGGCCCATTTTACTACACACCAACAGAGTGTGTATATTGTCTGTACATACAAACTTATGACCAAAATATAAATGTCATGATAATGTTTTTGTTTTCTGCATATTGGCTCATTTAGTTAACAAAAAAACCCTGCTTTTCTTAGATTTATTAGGGGTTTGTCTCACACGGTTATTCCACATACGATGGCTTGCTAAAAGAAACCAAAAAAAATAAAACCTCAAGGCCCTGGCAATTTTCAGAATTGGGCCTCAGACATTATGCTCGTCGGTCAGGTTTTAAAAATCTTAGAATAGGCTACGGTAAAAGGGGATCCAATAATGTCGCAATTCCTATTGCAAAAATTTGCTTTATTCAGTTTATTCGGAAAAAATATATGCAGTCCTTAATTCGTATGAAATAACCTTACCTAACGGCATCTGAGCGTAGACCAATTCTTATTAAAATACCCGTGGGCATTTTTTTAAAACAGTATATGTATAGGGAAGTAACATCTAAAGGGCAATATAATGCTGTTACAGCCAACATGATGCTGTTACAGCCAATATAATGCTGTTGCAGCAAATATAATATTGTAACAGCCAATATAATGATGTTACGACCACTATAATGTTGGTGATATCGGAAATATAATGATGTTACAGACAATATGATGCTGCTAATGCCAATATGAAGTTGTTGCGCCCAATATACTAGTCTCTAGTCTTGAGAGCAATATGTTAATATACTGATATTTAGGGGGGAAAAACCTGCTGATATTGTAATGCGACAACTCATACTAAAACGCCTTTAGATCTCCATGGATAGCTGTAAGACTTCCGAAATGTTTCACCTTTTGCTGTCACTATAAGACTCTAAAGAACATCTGATACGCGTACGTGTTTATAGTTGAGAAAATGTTGTAATAGATAGTTTGTGTTATGGGTAAAAGCTGTGATGTTTATATTTTATAACTGTAGATGTATATACCTACATTAGATAGGAAGGAGGCTACTAGTATATGTGTTCCGCCTACATCATGTTAATGCATATGCTATTGTATTGAATCGGAATGTCGACATTGAAGTTTTTATTCGTACCCAAATGACAGCTTAATAGTTAACAATCTGATACAGTTTTTGAAGTCAAATATTTGTCACATTGAGTGTCAGTTATTTAATAAAAAAGCATACGTTAGGTGGGTCAAGTGTAGAATCACAATAGGTGTATGCTGACCCCAGGGGAGCCCCAATAACTTCTTTAAGTTTCTCTTTAAAATAGTTGTGGTCTCGTCTGTATATAACGTGAGTTGTTGGTGTATTCGTTTACAATCTAGATCAGAGTTTAGTTTAGCGCATCACATTTAACCAAGTCAAATAACATAAACAGTCTAAGGTGTATACAATATCCTGACATGGTTTATAGGTGTAACTGTAAACCTTTAGCTGTCATACCTAATGTTACCATTACGGTAGTGTCTTGTCAAGTTCATAGTACCTATATAATACTAATTATCTACGGTCAGTATATCAAAAAGAATGAGTTGAATGTTAGACATAATACGTATTTGTAAAAGAAAATATAAACAGTAAAAAAAAATTAAAAAAATTAGAATTTGTATCCATCATCAGTATAAACAAGAGTTGGTTTAAGGTTTACTTTTTCTGACAAGATTATTTATTTTAAAAAGAAAAACGCTTGTATAAAAATATTTTATGAGCAAGTACCAATTTAAAAAAAACATATAGATGGACCTCCGACCAGTAAGCCTACAATAAATTGTACTCCATGGAAATTTAAAATATGGTTGCTGAAGCATATGCATAACCAGAATTGTGGACTTATATTTACAATTATATATGATATATTTAAAATTGTTTTTTCATCATTTGAGCATAATTTAAAACTCGTTTATGAAATATTTATGGAGCTGGCTTATTGTGTTATATTAACAAATATTTATAGCTCACAGAATGTTTTTGTCTGGTAAGCGTATTTTATTAATTTTTTTTTGGCTGTTATACGATTCTTTTGTTGCATTTGTCATTTTGTTTTCTTAAATTGTTACATAACTTGTCGTGAAAATAATAGGATAGGCAATAAAGTAATGTGATATACTAGAGTCTTTTGTATATCAAAAACAGTCAGTTTTTTTATTTTGTTATCATTATTTCATAACATAATTTTTATGAAGAACAAACAAAAAGTAACTTACGGACTTTGTTCCTACAAATAGTGACACAGTAAGCAACAGTAAGAACAACCTGGAAATGAAACGAAGAAAAACTCAATTATTTATACTGATTTAATTTAAATTGCCACAACAGCATAAATACCGGGCTGTCAGTATTCAATGAAAAACAGTTCTAAGGGTTCATCCATCTTTCATACGTTAACAAGAAGAACCGGTCGGACTTTTAAGCCATGTAAACTCTTATCCGCTTTTTCAACACAGCGTCTACAAAGGCAATGGTTATTGTTTGGCAAGTACGCCTAGATTTTAGTAAGCGACTATAAAGTCTAAGTCGTTATACATATAGCCCTAACATTACAAGTGGCGGATAATAAAGGCTGAAACAACTACAAGTAAGTTAAACAGATTTACAGATTATTTAAAGCGAAAATAAACACGAATGTAACATATTAACAAGCACACAAGCCGGACATTCAACTTTGATAGGCCTAATGACACTGACAAAACAGTTGCACTTGAAGTGTTTGGTAGTCGAGTTATGCTTCATGCCAAAATCTCTATTTACAAGTGTACTTAACATGGAGTTTGTATAATAATACATTAATAACAATACTTTGTGATAACGGCTCTATTTATGTTATGCTATGCTGATTTAGTATGTCTTAAGGTGATTAGCATGTCTCAAGTGTAAAGCCGTTAATCCGTACTAACTTTCTAGAAGACTGCGTGGTCCACACAATCAACGGTTACCCACTGAATATGTAAGATTGTAAATGTATATAAGTTCTTCTCAGCGAAATTCCCTTGTTGACTCCAAGTCTCCAACACAAATGACTATTACGGGATATACATGCCGTTCAAGTACGATTCACCGGTAATCAGTGCAATTTGATAATATTTTAGTTCATACATCAGTTTTAAATATAGCACAGAAATGCATCTCTTCTATAGGACAGGACACGTTGTGCAGAAGAAGATAGGCATTCAAAAATGTACTAACACTATATTATATAAACTCGATGGTTCTAATAAATCTGAACGCATTGAAAGGCTGATTAAATGATTTGAGTTACTGAGAAAGGCTGTGTATAACTTTAGATCAAGAATACTGCTTAGCAATAACAGGTTATTAAAAAACATCCCTATTATTGGAATTTGTATATCCAAACTAGTCAGCATGTGGAATGCGCTACTATTTGTATAGTGATATGTTAAAATTGACTCATACTGTTTTCCTCAATGCTGCCAATGGCAAGCCAATATTGTCTCTAATACTGATAAATTGTTATTGATCACATATGTGTCTGAAATAAAGATATAATTTAATATTATATTATTATTGTTATAGGATATTTTGGTTAAAGTAACCCACTCAGTACACCACAAGGTGATACATTAACTACAGCTCTTAAACCACAAGGCCCGTCTATCTGATTACCTGAACAGGTAGACACAAGCGAAAGTCTCGAGGGACTGGCCCCAAATGGTATCTCAAGCACCGCTAAGTAACGGAGCATGGCTTAGTATCTTCTCAATAGATCGAAAGTTGTATTATAACATAGAGAGGGACAAGTCGTGCTTTAAGATATTATGACCTTTGGGTCAGGCTTGATAATGTTGAGAGGGCGATGGGTTGGCCGCATGTCTGTTGCGCCAGAAGACCTAAATGGTGAGTGTCAGCCTACATGACACGCTGATCGTGATATGAATTATATTTCCCTTAATTACATAGCTGTTACGAAGATGTCCTGCAGTATATAGACAGACTGTTGTCTAGACCCACGATTGAGGGACGAACAGACATAAGTAGTAGTTGATAAAGAGATCCAAGACTTCGCTCGACTTGAGCTCTCATGTCCCATATACGGTTGCCTAGAATCTTCAACACCCGTATATGGTGTCGCAAAGATTAATATTTACAAAACCAGCTCTTATAAAATAGGCGTCTTAAGTTATTGACATAAAGGTAATTATAGGGCACTAAAACGTGAAGGGGATGTGACTTAACCACAGGAACACAGGGGTTTAGAGGGTGTTTAAAAAAGAAAACATGCGGCGCGCTTTTGCAGACAAGGGAAGGTACCATCCAGGTTGACCTGTATGCGATACCATCCTAAACCCTGTTGGCCCCTAGATTTTCTTCAATGAAATTAAATGGGGGTCGAAAAGGATGTTTCAAATTCTTGCCTCGCTCTAGATATCAAGGTATAATGATTTTAATTGCTTTGTCAGTTTGAAAAAGAGGCCGGTGTGAAGGGTCATAGGGGAGACTGTGGGACGTGCTTGGGTCAAAGGAGAAACTTACTTTCCCACTTTTCTTGCTAGCCGGTGGAGACATCCCATACCCAAGGGAGGCTTTTTACACCACCGGATTCTGGTCGCTTCTACATAGCAAATGTCAGGAGGTTCTACGCACTGGTCAGCAGATAAAACACACACTTCAACGCCGGATGAGTGTTAGTTTACCAATTAACTCATTCACCGGGCACTCCAACACGACACTGCTCCGGCCATTCAATTACAAGCGGTTTCTCCAATTGTTTAAATATTTGACCACCAGAGAGAAGCTGATCCTTGGAGCAAATCCCCGCCTAGTCATCGTGGGTAAAACTTCTCTACAGTCCACTTAATAAAACGTCTACACAGCACCACAGTATGCATGAATCACAATTCCAATCAGCACCAACGTCTTCTTTGAACAAGGTTCCTCTTGGGTAAGAAAAGTGTCATTGGAAGTAGGCAGTTAATGTCTTCTACGCATGCATGGTGTACAGTTATTGACAATGGTCACTTAATATCTTCTATGAATACACGAATAACTTTTTCTTGAATAACGAAGGACAGTTAAAGGGTTTTCTCTGTACACTTAGTGCTACCTGTTCCTCTTGAATATGGAGAATAAATTCATTATGTGTGGTGGTTGTAGACCACGTTCTTTAGTTATGCTCTCCTTTCTCTCCTTCGAAGAACACCTGAGATTTTTACATACATAAATCACTGTCGCGTTTAATCTCATTTGAAAAGATATTCTGGTCTTGTACTCCGGGCGGAGCATTCCGCGACAACAAGCGGCGCTCCCTCGGTTGTATAACCGTTTACTATATACAATCTACATGACTTCAAACTAAGGTACGCATAATTTCAGTCATTCTTCTACAACGTTTAAAACATGTGCTAGAACGAACTACTTGGCGTCTACCCAAAGCAAACGAGTTTCCAATCTGTTGAACAGCCAAATCCTCAGCATATAGCAAAGTAAATCATAATTTTCAGAGGCCAATGTTCCGCGTCGTAATGCAGGCATTCTATGTTCAGATATTTATCATGGCATAAGAAGTACGTGTACTCCAAAAAGGGTTACAAGTGTAGATGTATTTACAAGCGGTCGCTTCTATGATTAGCGACTGAAGCAGAAAATAGCCCTCTATTATAGAGCAGTCGATCGGTACACGAACCTTAAAACAGTCTGACTTATGCGAATAATCTGTTTAAATCCGTCACCAGTCTGGTAGTTAGTATGGTTGTACAGGGCTCTGACTTTAGATTAAACAATGCAAGACGACCGACCTCCTACTCTATAGGTCGCCAACACAAAAGTAAGACATTACGGACATTAGCGTTTTTAGAATACCTTATGTAACCTGTTTCAGGCCCACTGACATTTCTGTTTGCTCACATCCTATTGTATGAACTTAGAATGCATCGGAACCTTGCGATGACCCCATGTTACCCATTGTACAAGCTTAGGTTGATGGTTAAGTGGGATTGAGGTAAATTATCCCCGTACTGACAAAAACTTAATTGTTTTTTCAAAGGCCTAGTTCGTTATCCTTAACACCCTTTTAATAAAACGTAAGAGTTTACATTATATACAATAGGTTGCAATGAAACTATGTCTATGATAAATGTTTTCCGCCTTGCGATAGGATACAATTACAATGTGTACATACTGGTGACGTTTATTGACATTCCAGTTATAAAATTCTGTTCAAGATTCTGCTGCATATAAATGCTGTTCCCCAAAAATAAATGGACCCCTCAAACGCCTTCAGATGTATTTCTTCCTAACAGGTGCATATAGCTTAATAGGTCGGGGAATACGACAGACAAAAAATATGTCTAAATCTACATCTACACCTCGTGACGAGACAAACCCTGTATAGGTGCAATGCGTTCAGATTAAAAAAATAGGTAAATTTACCTGATGACATACGACGATTGTGATGAAACACATTATGGACAGGGGTGACTACTGGGGCTGACATGGCCATTGCAATAGTATTGCTAGAGATAGTTATTGCGATAGTGTAACAATAGTCGAAACAACCACTGCGATAGCAAATGCCAATGGCAGTTTGTAATACTATTGCGATAGATTCGATATTACATTAAATTTGATTTAACGAATCAATGACACAAAAATGTTTGACAAAATACCCAACATGCAAGCAAGATTGTTGTCAAATCCAACATTTTAATGTTAGGAGAATATAGTAAAATAAGAAATATTAATTTTGTTATCTTGTATTTTATAGTCTCTATGGAAAACAACTCTTAAAACTATCGATAGATGGATCGGCTATATTTTGCGATAGTTATTGTTTTTTAAAACCGCTGTTGTGTTAGTCTTCGATAGAGTATTGGTGGACAGGATTATAAAACTGTTAAAAGTTAGCTATTGTGCAAAGAACTTTTGCGATATGTTGGTACAACTCTGGATAGATGCTCTTTCATTTAAAGCTTTTGATGGTTTTCTTGTTATAAACTGGGGTTTAAGCCGCTCCCGCTTTTGATTTTCTTGTGGACACTGCGTTCAAACCTCTATTTCTTAGCAATTTAATCGGGTTCTAATGGAACTTGGCAGTATCAAAATGAAGGATTTTGTTTCGGTTACATTTGTCACTGAATTTTTTTTACAGGGACTAAAGTTCCTGGGTCGGTTTGGAGGGGGGGGGGGGGGGATATATGCTAGTCTTATATGCTAAGACTTCTTGGAACCTCCTGCTTTATGGTTCAGAAAATATATTATCCTGTCTGTGAAAGGGCAAACAAATGTGTTGAATCAGTTGCCATGCCAATAAGGATTTCAGGTATATTAAAAGTGTCTCAGACATGACCCAAACTCATTAATAATTTCGTTCCAATGATTATTATCTTATGACAGAAGGTTGAATATGAAAGAGGCGGTCACACAGGAATAAACATTGTCACTTATACGGCAGATGTAAAATCAGCTCGTATTTTTCAACTTAGTCACAGGATCACATTATGCACCAAAGTATTTTTTAAAAACACCTGAATTTTAAATTGAGAAAGCGCATATTTTCCTGTTGTGTTATGTATATGGGGCTGAAAGTTTTACATAAACAGACTATGTTATCTATACCATTGATGGTACTTATAAAGACTACTCCTTTTTCTATGTACTCGTGATATAAAAGCAGACATTCCAACCCGAGAAGAATCCACAATACTATTTATCTTGAATCGAAAATTTACAAACACTGGTCTCCTCCGTGGATTTAACGGTATTTGAATGTAAACTCAGATGTCCATTCATGAAATGAGTATACAAGTAATGCTAAACTCGCGCTTCGTTAAGAGGGATTAAAAACTATACACATTTTTAGGTAGCCAGAAAATATGTGACACATAGGACATCCCAAAAGCTGAACCTACGACACGTGCGAAAGGAAAAAGTGGATCCATGCAAGTTAAATTTAACAACTTAACATACCTTGTAACTGAATTTACAGAAACGAGCTGTTACAAACTTAAGTATAACACACAAAGTAAAACATTTCAGACTACAGTTTAGAAAACACAAAACAATCGCAGCTTAAAATATGAACTACAAACCTAGTTGTGAAATTATTTTTGTATCTTTTAGAAAATGGCCATAAACAACATTTGTGTTATTGATAGGGAAAACATTTTCTTAGTTAGATCTGGTTCTTGTGCAGATAACGAACCCGCGACCATCAGAAACAGACTACCGAATTGCCAGCAGTAAATACCGGTGCATCTAGACAACTTGACCTTCTCTAAGAGAATTAGGCCCGTTTGGGCTAATTCCCATTAGGGCTAATTCCCATTTGAGCTACTTTTTTCCCCGTTAGGGCTTCTAGGATATTTATACAAATAGACTATTCCCGTTAGAGCTATTTATTAATCATATTCATAATCAAGTCAGACCTTAACAGGCAGATGGTCCATCACTTTAAAAAACGATAAAAAAAGAGATTTTTTTTTCTAGAGAGTGATTTAGTGTAAAAGATATAAAAAAAAAGTTAAAACTAAAAAATAAGTCGACTCGTAGGCCTACATTTAATTGATATAAACGCAAAGTAAACCTAACTGTTTTACTTCCCTGCGATTTTCGTTTAAATGGCATGTTTATATGCGTTTTACAGGTGACGAACCAATTCTACAATAATACCAAATTCTTCTATACTATTTAATACACCTCTGTTTTAAGAAAATGTGTTTTGGTTTTCCCCAATTAGTAGCCCAAATGGGAAAGAAAATTAGTCCCAATGAGAGGTTGCTCAAACCAGTAGCTCTAACGGGAACAAAAAGTAGCTCAAATGGGAATTAGCCCTAATGGGAATTAGCCCAAACGGGAAGACACCCTCTAAGAGACTCGAGTTCGATTCCCGTACGGGGATCAAGTCTGCGGAGTCTGCCCTAAGTAAGAAAACGTTACCCCTTAATAACGAAAATACTGTAACCTACTTGTTAAGTTTAATCATGAATGGAAATCAAAAAAGGCAAATATATCACCATTAGAATATTTCGCTGTACAAGTTACCCCACAGGATCATTTATGTAAGGAAAGAAATGGGCTAATACATTCTTGCCCTGAACTCCTGAACAAAAAAAGTGAGCATTCATATACGGCTGGTAAATTCATTGTCGGATTATATATAACGTAACCGAACACGAGGTAAATAGCTACGGGGCAAGCCCTTACGAATTCCATTAGAAAAGTTTTGGAGATAGTTTGGGGTTATTTGTGCTCCGACTGGCTATAGAATATGTATCGACTGATGAACGAACTGGATCGTGCCTGCTGAGTGGTACATCGGAACTATCTATGTTTACTTATTATGGCACAACCCCTTACCTTTCATCGCCGCGACTAGAGCTTTACAATCACTTAAAGAGTTCGCTTCTCAACGTGGATCTCATTTCGCATTGGGCCGTAAATGGGGAGTAAGAAGTCCCCTGTCCGGGACATAAGGCTATGCCATTAGAACCTGATACCTGAGTCAAATGATTGTGCAAGTCTGAGGTAATGAATCTAAGACCATGGTCACGATATCACTGCTAGTATAGGTGTTTGTCCAGAGCTAGTCAACTAACCGAAACGTACAGAATACAACCCTCTGTTCCTCTCGTCCCACCCCATAACCAATTATCTCTATTTGTTAATTCCTATATTTTGCTAACTCATTCATACAGATGACAAACAACTTTAACTCCCTCCCCAAAACCGTGAGAAGGCTTACAATGTTTATTAAAGAAAAACGGCCGAGTTTCTGTATTTTTCCAAGATAGAAACAGTTCTGAACTTTCTGTTTTTGCCATGAAGTTTTGATATCCTATTTTCTTTTAATTTAATTTGAAAGACATGACGTTTGATGGTGACACCAAAAATACAATGCGCGCGCATGTGCTTCTATTATTTGAACATTACCGTAACGATAACTGGACACTACTTGTCTAAGCTAGTGCTGTTAGATATAAATGCCTCGGCCACCTTGAGCACTAAACAGACTTGTTAAAACACCGGGAAACTTTTATTGGATATTTTAAGTAAACTTATGTTATTTAATGATAAATAGAGGATTTATGGTGTTAATCTTCCACACAAGTTGCGCGCGCTACTCGTAGTTAGGGGAACTTTAACTCATTCAATTTGGAATTCGAATGGTATAATTTTAAATAACGTCCGTCGTATGAAAAAAATGACGATGTAGAAGTCTGAAAGTTCCAATTATCTGTTGTTTTTTTTTTTTTTTATCTTGAGACCTTAATTTTATTTAGATGTCTAGCGTATTGTGATTTATCAAGCCTTGATGAGCTTGCTCAATTGAATGAATTTGGACCAAAAAAATTTCCGAAATACCCAGTGAATTGAATAAGTTATGGACTATGAACTATATATGGAGGATGGATCTTTTATGAAAGCGAGTGATACATTAAGATGTAAGCAGGTATTATCAAGTGGGACAAGACTTAAGTTTGAAACAGCTGACCCATGAAGCCCGCAGGCCTCGGTGCTTTGTGCTGCCCAAAAACCTGTCCATCCCCTTAGAACCTCCATATCTACAGCCAGGAGTTACCACCAAAAAAACACACCCACAAAAGGAACCGGGGTCAGCACTTTACAGATGGGTATATTGTATAATTACAAACAGAAGGAGACAGACAAGTGTAAGCAATAATAATGATGTCCAGATTAGGTTTATAGTGCAAAGGTGCAAGTACAAGGAGTGCACAGTATGCCTATATGCGGGTAGTGCCCCATGCAGGTGTAAAAAGCCTCAATTGGGTAACATAAAGGCATTGAAAGGCTCACGTAACATGCATGTTACAACTAAGCCATGGTGATAATGAATGTTTTCATTATCTGCACCATAGACACGCGTAATAGTTTGTAGTGTTATAAATACAATTTATGTGTATGATGTATAAGTTTACTATTTAATAATTATTAATTATATACTGAAACATATATATATTATAAAAAGGTCCCGGGTTCGATCCCCCGTGGTGGGATGTACAATTTTCTTTCTCTACATTTATAAAATATATTATAAAATATACATATAATATAATAAATGGACTTCCTCGTGCCAGATTTGTTAAAATATAATATACATAGGCCTATAGTCATAAATAGCATATTAAAACATCGACAGAAGAAATAATGACATCAATGACAATAAGCAATTTTGCGTAAAGTGATAAATCGATAGTTTTAAACATCTTCAAACTTAATTAAAGAATGGCAAGTACATTTAATAGCATCCTTCAACTTTTAAGAAATTATTCTTTATGGACAAAACATGCGCTTTCCAATGATGTCATTCTGTTCGTATAACTGTGCATATTACGTTTTGTATAAAATGCTTTTATCGAATGGTAATTCGGAGAATTCTTTGTTCACATAAAAGTTTCTGGTTGTCTAATAAAAATTAATTAAAACATGATATTAACGCTCACCTGTATTGGCCGAGGTTATAAGAAGCGCCTTTCCTCATAATGCGATAAAACTGGGAAAGACGGACGGTCGAACCACAGCCATTTCAAGCATACCCGTGGGTCGAGAGGCAAGCCGGTAGCTCTCATTTAGACCATTCCGTAAGGCCACAAAACGGTAAAATTGTAAAAATCCAGAGTGGAGATTTACGGCTATAGATTCACAGGTACACCCCTATCCGTAATATAACAGAGTAGGGGAGTTAGGCCCACTCCGTGAAACACAGCTCGTCAAACCAGCCCCCTTAACACACAGGTGGACTGTTCAAGTATAAGAGACCTATCTGCAGAAAACATTTAAGAATTGAGAAAATATCCAAAAAAAGTTTTCAATTCAAAAACACTGTGTAGAGCTCAAGATCTACATAGTCCTAGAGCTCTCGCATCGTAAGAGCAGACATCTAGCCAGTTAGATAAAAACACCTGAGAGTCGCTTAAACTATCGAACAAAACTTCTCCGAGCCTGCGACAAGTTTTCCAGCCGTTACGTCCAATCGACCTGCCTTGTTATCAGCACAGGTATATTCCCTTCTTTATGAATCTGGCGGCGATCTCGGTTCGTGTTAGGTATCATAGTGTTTAGCCCACTCAGCCAACCCCTAGCATCCCGGGGGGCGATGATGGTGTCTAATCACCTCTTATTTCTAGTGGTTGATCTCCTTTAAGTGAAGTGGCAACGGGCCCCAGGGGACACACTCACAGATAACAGAGGAGACAGGGGGCCACAAGGCGCCTCTCCTACCTGAGAAAATCAAGTCAAACTACGGACTAACATAAGATATCCAGCTCTACCGTACAAGCAGAAAACTTACTCCAATCTTTGCAAACTATTTCAACTATCTGTGCCACTATAATATTAGTTAAGTTGATTTTTTTAGCTGCCGTGTATAAGCACGTGTTTACAGACAAACTAAAAACTCCCCTAGAACATCGGAGGTCTCACTTCGCGGTCTTCGCTCCGTAAACCTCGTCGGTGAAGTAAACAGGCCTGCAGCTGAGCGAGAGAGCGCGGCCTATGTTCAACAGACTGGGACATCACAATGCTAGAGTGAAGAAGTTGAAACCCGCTCGTCTCTCTACGAGAAAGTCGACGATCCTAGGCCTCTGATTGGCTGGTCGGGAAACAATAGAGAGAAGGGGGAAAGATTTTCGGGGGACGTCGGAACACTGTCACAGCACAGCCACCCAGCCGGCTACAGAGAAATTAACTGCTTATACCGTAATTAATTTATATTGTAAGTTTTTAGTGCTATTGTGAATGTTGTTGGGAGATAGGACAGGTCTTCGTTACATACCAGCCTAGTGAACTGTGACAGCTAGAGATAATGTTCTCCCAAAAAATATCACCATCGTGTAGAGCTAAAGTATATATTATTGGAAAGATTCCTAGCTGTGACCTGTATAAATATCAAAGTATGCCCACACAGGTCAAAAGTATAAATACCTTACCACGTGGGACTGTGGATTCTTAGTACTAAAGTAGAACACATTATGCACTACTAAACTATACATTTTTAACATGTTACTGAACTTGTTTAACTCAAAAGAGTTAAAATAAAAAAAAAATTAACTGTGCTTTATCAATTTTTAGTTTCGTTTTTACGAAAAGTATCAGTTTTTATATACCAATTAAGTCATTTATGGTTTGACTTAAGTGTAAAAAATATAATTTACCTTGTGAAGTATCCTATATAGTAACATCACATAACTTACATTTAACAACTTTCCTTCTGGCAAGTAAACTAGTAAAGAATAATCCCCAATTGAAGCCCACAATTTGTTTCATTTTAAAAGAAGGACAAGTTCTTTTCTTTTAAGATACTTTTGTTCCTGGTTTGAAATTCCGTTTAAAAACACTTAACCCAGACTTATTCTTGTCTCATACCCGGATGTATTGAGCGTTTATTTATTTTGAGCTATGAAAGGGTTTGTCGATACTGCGACTTAAAAGCTGTTAAAGTATTGATTTTACTGTGCGAGGAAAAGAGAGAGGGAGGTCCGGTAAGATATGACTGACACCTTTCGCCCGACTAACTCACTCCTTACGAGAGAACATACTCCAGAGCCAAGACCCTGAGATGACGTTCTATGCCAGGAAAATATGCACATGAGCTAAAGTTTGCATTTTATTCTTCGAGCATACACAACAAATTTCACTTTTCTTTGTTGTATGTTGACTGTCATATGACCGCAGAGAACTGGGTCGACAAAACACGTGTACTTAAGGAAAACAGCGAAGTAATGCTGGCCCATACGTTATCAGAATTAGCAAATATAGAGAGAGAGGTGCTCTGACTATTTGAACAATAATAGCAAGTTTAAATGCAGGCCACTATGCTCAAGTTATTATTTATTTCAGTATGTTTGGCTTCCTTTTTCGACACTTAATCAAATAGATGCACGATATGGTTTGTAAATAATAGATTTTATATTATGATAGACTATTTTTGTAAACATTATGGCAAAGCCACTATAAATGACAAAAAATGTATCAATAGAATAAATCTTTTGTAAGTAAGACGGTGTAAAGTTAATACAATAGCATATGGTTAACAAAGTAGGCCTGCTTTCAAAGGAAAAGCAATGTCTTAAACTATGCAAATAGAGATAACTTAGATATACCTTGTAGATAAAAGTTGGAAAAGTTACAAAAGTATTAAGAAAACAGCTGTTATTTCATCAAAGGATTTTTTTAATAAACATGTGAAAAGAAATAACTAAGACATATCATTTATTAAAACATAAATAATGCTCGACTACAGCTGTTGAATCTAGCTGTGTTTTATGTGTTGTGAAGTCCTGCGTTCCCAAGCAATAGAGAGGAGAGAAGGCCAAAGCTCTCCCTAGTTAGGGCTAGTTTTATCTTTATCAGGGCTTTCAAGGGTTCGTAATAGAATTGGCCTTTTACTGTTTACTACGTTGACTGTTTGCAGTTTGGTATAAGATCATAGGCCGGGGGAAATGATCTATAGCCAGAGGACAGGGGAATTGAGTTGATGACTGCAAATATCAACCACACATAAGTAGAGGACATAAGTGCAATGAACTGGATTTCGGGTCAGTGGTAGGTGATATACAGTTTATACATCCATTTGTTGACCAGGGCTATTATCCTTCACAATATCACCCTCTGACATATAATACCCCAACCATGTGTGTTTATTTTGAACGGATACAGTAAGCTACTTCATTCACAATTCTGTTGAAAGCTACTGCTGGTCTTTTAGGAAAAAAGAAAGCCACCTCAGTCTTCAGAAAAACAATTACACAATAATTAAATTGATTCAAAATATATCTTAAAAAATAAGCAACCAATCCTCAGGAAACAATTATAGTAGAGCCTAGTAAAATTGAAAGACATTTATTAACTGTAAATTCCCCACATAACAATACAAATTAAGACAGAAATAAAGTTGCAGGTAACTTAAGCCTATTTCAAACACTCGCTGATATTTGGCATACGTCAGGGAGCTATTTTGTCGCCGACGTTATTTAAAATTAATTTTCTTATTAAAGTGATATCCTCCATTAAAAGGCACATAAAACTGTCTAGATCACTGCCTCAACTCAAATCGTTTATTTCAGGCTATTAATCAAGCGGTGGTCTTCGAATAATAAGTCATTTGTCCAATTAAAGTCGGCTAATATAGATCTGACCGGTTTAAACTTCGCCTCGAGCTTTCCTCTTGGACGGTCATGTTAATAAGTATAGGGAGCCGCAGTGGCCGGCAAAACCTCTTCACCGTATTCATATAGTCACTGACCTGAAAATGGAGTCCACTCACAATAGCATTATGTCTAAATGAGTACACTCTATTCTTTTAACACTTTATTTTATCTTCATTTCTTACCTGTAAACAGACATTTATTGTATAGACTTTCTTCGTCTTAGTACCTGTATAAGCTGATCAATAGAACTTTCAAACCTGATTTTATTCATAGGAAAATAAATTGAACTGGACTTCGCATGGGAAAATACATGTACAACATAGCGGTCTTAAAATGCACATACAAACTGTATGCGTGTATTTCATTTGAATTCTAGTCATTTGAATACCACTTGTCCACACCTTTACTGAGGCAATGCATGGTCTTTACTTCATAAACCGATCTTGGTAAATCCTTATTAAGACGTTTTGTCCTCTTATAGACTATTTCGTCGCATTTTCATTAGACTTAATGTCCACGCTTTCTTTTCATCGAGTTTTATTCACGAATATACGATTTTTATTAAAGCATTGTGTCCAGTGTTATTTTGTAAAGATTTTCTGGCTGAATGGACTGTGCTTGACCACATCAAATTCCCAGACATTTTACAGACTATATACAGTGGAGACTCATTCAAATGTTAATCAGTTGTGTTATATGAAGTGGAAATCATTTTGTATACGAACTGATAGTTGTGTGAGAAATATCAAGCTGAATGACCACTTTTACCAGATAAGCATTTTTTGAGATGTATCCTTTTATATTCTCAAAGTTGAAAACTGCCATTGGTTGCTTAAATATTAGATACCAGCCAAAGGCGGTGTTAAACATCATTCCAAACGTACACACCCTATATACACCTAACTGTTAAAGTGGCATACGCCCTCAAAATATGGTATTTTTGATGTTAAAACAGAATCAAATGAGTTATACTTATTTTTCT
>JAVFBY010151113.1:0-11511 GCA_034781015.1 Tonicella lineata
TACGGACACACGGACATACGGACATACGGACAGAAAAAGTAAAACCTATATGCCCTCCCTCTTATTAAGAGGGGGGGCATAATAATAATAATCCGACCAAATACAATACGGTTTCTCGTCTAAAAGACTTGAAACCCTAATTAAGTCACATTAAAAAATGGAGTGTCGAGATAGCACAGTGATATGCATGAATTATGTGAATATCCATGTCATTGGTTGTGACTTTAAAAAGCAACATGAAAGAAGAAGTTTGACTACGATAGGGAATTTCCAGTTATCAGGTTCAAGGACATTCTATAATTTATTCAACATGTTGATTCAACACATACAAGGTCCATAGGCTGTAGATTTAGATACAAATGCCGTATTGAGATACAAAGCTGAGGTTAAATTCACAATTTGTAACTGACCATCAAGCCATAAAACTTTATGTTTTTGCTTTTTGTAAGAGTTTTCAGCTACATGTAAATGTCATCTGTATCAACCAGTGTGCATGAACATGTAGCTCTGAATGTTTTTTTTTAAGGGGTGGAATATAAACCCATGAGTGATAAATTCATTCATCCTGCATCATGTACAATGTATATGTACTTGCTGACATAGAATCGGACATTTGATTAGACACCAGAATCACATGTAACGTATGACCTCAGAATATGTCTGTCATTTAGCCATGTTAAATGAGGATCACTAAAGTTTAAATCAAGAAACTAGTTCTACAAGTATCTCCAAGGGTGGAAACCGATTTAACTATCATTTATTTATTGTCTCGTTTTTAGTCCAATTTTGTTGAAAAAAAGAAATTACTCATAAGCATTACTTATATAGTTCACAAAACATAACAAATCTTTAATATGGGGCATATGAGCCACACTATCAGATAGGGCAGCGTTGCTGAACTGTAAACCACTTCTGGTAAATTCTTATCATGCATTCGGTCCAGCGTTTTTCAACCCAAACTTATAACGTTTAACCTTTATAACCAGAAGAGACGTCCAAAATCGCCAATAAGGTAAGGTCTCTTCTATACCCCTCTAGTCGTGAATGACTTCGTGTATCCTCTATGTATGCGTTATCTTTGTGTTGTTGTTGTTTCGTTGTAGATGTAGATGCATCAACAGGGAGACGTGCAACTCAGGGTCAAATACTTTACCATCTCGGCGATTTTTGACATCACTTCCGGCTTTTTAATAAACTAATTAACGGCTATGCTTTATTGCTTCCTAATATCACACGCTTAAATGTCTGTCAAAATAAACGTTAAGAATAATAAGTTTAGGTTGAAAAACGCTAGACTTGTCCTTTTATAGCCTCGTGAGATTCAAAGCCAGTACATTAACTTACCACCCACCATGAATGCCGGGTAACATAGCTTTCTTTTACTTTCAATACTACTACACTGCCTTCAGAACCTATCTGTAAGTTACAAGTTCATTAACAATTTCTGATTTTTATATCAAACTATTTAATAAAACATACAGATGCTTCTGTCTCAGTAATATCATTACAAATTAATAGTTTATCTATTTAGTACATGATGTCATTTGAACAAAATTAGTCCACAAAAGCAACACATGCCGAAATGGGAATGAATTAATCAGATGTTGTAGCTATCAAGAATGTCAAGTGAGAGTTGAATACTCTGTACACCCATGCCATCTAGTGCCGACTGTGGAAGTGAATATACCCAATTCGTATGAGATTTATCCCTGTCCTGATGATGATTTCTCAGCCTAGTAACATAGTACACATATCATGATATAATTCCATATGATAAACAAGTCCAGAATTATTCCACATTCATCCAGTAGGTCTTCATTTCCACAACTTTCCACTCCCACGCAATCTGTAAACAAAGAAAGACGTTGAATTTGTGTGGTTATTCGGTTAAGTTTGATCGAATGCAAGCAAAGAGAGACAACCGGTTTAATATGGTTTGATTTAAAAGAAAGGGAGACATTCGGTTTTGTTTGGTCAGATTGAATACAAAAGGAAACTTCCCAGCCGGTGACAGAGTCCGAAAGAAAAAAACAGGAATGACAACTCTGGTACAGGTAGAGATTGATCTACATAAAGATATTGATTGATTGATTGGGGTTTGACACCGTACCCAGGGGTATTTCACCATACATAAAGAGAAAGATGTTATGTCTGTATACAAGTTGTAAGTTGAATAGTAATCGAGATACGGCTTGGACATCCAATTGTATTTAATGCTACTGGGATTTAAGCATTCTGATAATGTATCTTTCTTTAAAGCTTAGCCACCCTACGTTTAAAATTTATATCCTGCTCTGACAATCAAAACTACACATTGGTGTTTCATTAACAACAAGGCTTCATACAGATGTGCCAGTCCAAACAAAACATTTTGGCAAAAACTGCCTGTCAATTTCCTATCTTTCCCATGTAAATTAACAAAATTTTTGCTCATCCAAACTTTATTTTACCCGTCCAAAAGACAGGTGGACGGATATCTGGATTTACCCCTGATTAACAATCTCGGGGAAAGAATTGTCGGTCCTTGTCTGCCCCCTTAAGATTTGTCATTTTACAAGATTCTGCAGTAATATGTTCTTTGAAAGGCATTAAAAGGATACAAAAAATTCAATTTAAAGCAGCACTATTTACTCAAGCAGCAACGCTTTCTGTTGTTTTTCAGTAATTCAGTCAAATATTAATTTTCTATCACACAAATACAAAACTGCTAAAGAACTACATAACAGGACTTGGGTCTAAAGGAGGGAGACAAGGACAGACAACTCTAGCTATTACAAGTACCCTTTTGTCTTTGATGTTTTCTTGCCAGCTTTTTCAGTTTGTGAGACATCTCGACTGTCTATCACCATCTGTTCTTCAATATCCTGCTGTTGTGTGCTCTTTAACGTCTTTTTTATGTTACTGACCTGAAACAATGAAAACGACAAATCAATTATGATTATAGTAGATTAAATTGTTTTTTTAAATGGGATTAATTTTTACTACCGGTACTTAACTTTATAGTATCTACTACTTTATTAATAAAATTGTTAATTTTTTTTTTTACTCATATGGCAGTGTGATAGGCCAATGGGTGGAGGCAAACATCCAGACAATCACTGGCACAAAACAAAGAGGAGATATGTGCACCATCACACTATAAAGACCAACACACATGTAATCATCATAAACACATGAGCTTTACACTACATTCAGCGGTATTTCAGCTACGCTGGTACAAATATGAGTTGCCACCACTGTTAGAAAGTCCCAGACAGAACAATCTGAACCTGGGTGATAATACAGGGGTTTAGAGTGATGTTACAACAGCAGAATGACCTCCCTTTGTGACATCAATAACATCAATGATAGTTGGTCAACTCCTGTGACTCCCTTAAAGTACCACACATGTATGTCTTACCTCTTGTTCAATATGTGCTTTGACCTTGTTGTTATTCTCTTTAGTTTGATTGGCTTTCTGTATCTGTGTTTCTACTCCCTTGAGGACAGCCTCACAGCCAGTACACCTGTCAATCATAGTGGAGAGAAGAGAGCATGCATTATAGAGGTTTCAGACCATAAAAACTGTTAGGGGTTTTTCACAAGGCTTTTGGGGCCTGTTCGATTGGCCTGTTCCGGATGTTCTGGACTCATGGAACAGGCAATCGAACATGACTGCACAGATCACACGACTAGTCCAGAACATACTGATTTGAGACACGACAGTTGGAACAGCCGGAAGTCACTTGTAAATAAAAAAACAGAGGTCAAGGTCATTTAAAAAGAGCTCCATTTCTGTTCCAATTCTTCCAATGGGTTGTGTGTTCTGGATGTGTTCAATCAAAATACCATCTTTTTTGGCCTGTTTCCCAGCATCAATTACATAAGAATTCTAGCAAATTTCATCAGTTGTCAATATCAGTTAACAATCTACTCTATGCATTTACAGTTTAGTGAGTTTATTCTGTGCTTATTTTTAACGAAATCCTCTCCACATCTCAATAGTATTGCAAAAATGGTCTATGTATTGCAATACATGTAGTATTGCAATATTGTTGGTGGCTGACAATACTACCACGGTCATTAGAAATGACTATGCACTGGATTTTCCCACAGCTAAATATTGTTTCGTTCAGTTTTAAATTTACTCAGTATTCTGCTTGTTTCTTTGTTTGTTTGATTGGTGTTTTGAATGAGCATTTCACTTAATTATATGACGATGTATTTGACACTTCTTACTCTGCACTCCATGTACTTGATATAGTGGGAAAAATGGAGAGGAAACCTTGAAAAATAACACCCATTAAGAGCTGAAGTCACATGGTATACCTTAGTAGTTCCACTGGCCGACTTGAGTATTTAGTTGTAGATTTTATGCTTGATTAATTGGTGTTTAACACCTTACGCAAGGTTATTTTGCTTATTTCTATGGCATCGTGCCAACCATGATGGAAACAACCAAACACCACCACACAGGACACTAAACAGACAGATTTATTGATTGCTAGGAGGTTAACTCCATGCTGAAGGGGTATTTCACTGATACAAGCCTAGATATTTCAAAGAACTGATAGTTTCTGGTAGCATGTCAATAGCGTGTCAAAAACAAAGACGTACTGAAATTCTGTTTCCCATTATCAGGATTGCAATGAATCCAATATACCAAATTCTGTTCCCAGGATTTTCCATTAATTAAAAACAGGGAAACAAAAAAAAGTTGCTGATCCAATCTGAAATTCTCAGGCTTTTGATACGACCCCCCAATAAATCAGATCGCTGATGAGAGAGTACCAGGGTACATAAAGCTCCCATGCACCACTTTCTGCTATCAAACTGATGGGACACTTGTTTTTCGAAGGATTAGCCTATATGTGTTCATAACACATACACTGTAAGCTACATATACAAAGTGAACATTTTCTCTAGCCAAGGGGCTTAACCCTTAGAACCCCTGGGACAATTTTAGCGGTCTATATAATGAAAAAACTTGAGAGGCAACTAGAGCGGCCTTTTGTACATTTACATATAGTAACTAGTTTTTGACCCAATCAGATTGTGTTTAAATCAAGGTCTTTGGTTCCTAGGCATCAAGGGACATCACTCTTGTTACACTTTGTGCAATTAGTTTACTGTGATAATTTAACGTGTATTTTTGGGCCAATTTTGGATTTTTTTCTGCATTAATGAGACATGTCAATGCTGAACAGGCATTGGAGGTTGTATTGTCCAACTCAGGACGAGACATAAATAACAGCAATTCTGGTCACAAAAGTGATTTCTAATCTGAAAATGATAAAATGAAAGTCTACAACATCATCAATTTGAACAGTAATAAAAGTAATGTGTATGAGGGTGGTACAAGTGATACAGCTTGGATTATGTAATTTTACACAGCAGGGAGTCTAGGGTAAGGGGAGAATAGTCTAAGAAAAACATCAGAGTTCAAAGGGTTAATCCAAGCTATGCTACATGAAGTGTTAGCCAGAGGGATGTATTTGTGTCTTGGAGACATCCAAGACACCATTTAAGGCACCCTGTTTGAGTCAAATTTAACATCGTAGGGAAAGATAGGGAAATTGAAAAATGAGACACTTGGTTTCTGTAATAATGGTGATTTGAGGCATCCTCTTCTTGATTTCTGGCTAATACTATGATTCTACATATCAACCCTTGAAAAGCTCATATAATATAACAATATAACCTGAACACACCACCTCACTTTTCATTGGTCTTGATCATTAAGTAGTCACCGACTCAATCAATTGGCATGGCACAAGGCAGGCTCTTAGAGATACAACGTACATGTAGCTCTATTGGGCTACATTGTCAGATAACGCAAACTCATGCCTTGTAATGTAGACCTTTGATAAAGCAGGTAAAATGCCTACAATTTCTTTGTAATAACTGTTAGGGCCACTTTCTTTTCATCATTAAAAAATATAACTTCTCTGAAGCATACATGAACATGGGTATTTTATTTATAGACAAGACTGCTTTTTTTATCAGCTATGACAATGCCACTGCCAACTGTTCAGGGACTGTCCGTCGGACTCAACCTGTCGCTTCTCATCGTCAAAACATGTCAACGGTACAGTGCCATTTTTCCCCCTGCAGTTCTGTGTAGGTAGCATTATTTTCCTGATATGAAAAGATAAATGGGTAGATAACATACACATGTATGCTTTGTAGAAGTTACAGTTCTCTCAGACAAAAAGAACCGGCAAGACGGCATGCCAGCCCAATGGGTGGAGGAAACCACCTTTGACATCACTGACAAGATAAAAGACGAGACAAGACAAAATATGGTACACCAGAAGTCCAGAACAAATTTACTTCTTCATGCTCCTCAGCTCTGAAAGCATCAGGGCTCAAGGAGGCTCTTACCCAACCTGGTGAGCTAGCTAAGACTAAGATGCACAGTAAAGCACATACCAGTCCTGTAAGACATGAATGATTTCAGAGACTTGATCAGGTCGAATGTCCCGTCCAATAGCATAGTCAATTTCTAACAGCTGATTCTTCTGATCCAGTTTGCCTAAGATGATGTCAGTATATATTGACTCTATGATCAAATCCTGAAAATAGAAAATGTGTACATGTACTACATCAACTTTAATCTAGTCTGAATCTTATGCAATTATTTTTAAATCTGGCATAATTTATGAGGTGCAGTTATTTTTATGACAATTGAGTCCTGATTAGTTTTGTAGTTGCATTGGGGTCCACGAGTTATTTTACTCATGCCCTCATATAGTGGTGTATCAGCCCAATGGGTATAAAATGAAACCCTTAATGTCACTGGCCACAAACAAGGACTCCACACAATGCAAACCAGGAATAAATATATTTACAGGGTGCCTACAGATATGGGATTCCCGAGATGGATGATGCCCATCAGCTCAGAAAGTGCTAGTGCACAGGAATCTCTAATTATTAAATCACCTGCCAAATTTCGAAGTACTTTTTGTTTATTTGATGGGGGTTTAATTCCGTGCTCAGGGGTATTTCACCTATATGACAGCGGGCCAGCCCCATGGGTGTGGAAACCACCCTTCACGTCACTGGCAACATATATAAGACAAGACAGGACAGGAAAACAAAAATGCATCCCCCCAAAAATTGACTTCCAGATGCCCCTTTATAGCCCATGCCTAGAGACCATGCGCCACCCGGGCATCAGGAAGCTCCAAACTAATCACCAGCAAATTCAGCGTAGAAACACCATTATTTAAATACTCTGGACAATTATTCAGTTTTAAGACAAAAATAGCTAATTTTGGAGTGACATTTGAAAGCAAATAATGAAATCTTACCTCCAGTTTTCTAAGGTTCTCTACCTCTAATTCTTTCAACAAAACAGCATACGGAATTCTCTAAATTGTTAATGAAAAAAGTTTTTATTGATAGACTGGAATGGTATAAACAGTATGAGTGTTTGTTTGGTTGGTGCTTAACTCCACTTTGGAGACTACTTGACATGGTGGACAAAACTTTTTTATTTGTTTGATTGGGGTTCAATGCCATGCTAAGGGGTATTTCACCTATATGACGGCGTGCCAGAACAATTGGTGGAGGAAACCACCATTGACATTTTTTTTTTATCTCAGAGCATGCTAAGGTGCATGCCAAATAGGGTGTATACAAACACTGAGGAAGACGAGCATTTGATTAAAACCTTTGCCAGTATATAACCAGCTTGGTCATAAAGAAGCCCCATTTTATGTAGCAATATTCTGTTAATTGGCGTTAATTATACATTCATCATCTGGCAAATAACAATTGTATGAATACCTTCTGCCTACACGATGACCTCGTACGACAGTAGAACAATGTAATTCCTTTACTCTCCATACTACAAAATGTAGTTGAGCTTCTATTTATTAGGCCTATATTGGACGGTTGGCGCCAACTTCGCCTAGGGAAGATGAGAGCACCAGGGCATGCGCATCAGAAGAAAAAAAAAGATATGAAACCATGAAAAATCACCCCGTGCTAGCTAGCCAAAGTCAGTTTATGTCACTTTATAACTGAGCAGGTCCACCGTGTGGCTTGAACCTGTGCAGGAGGATGAGCAGTCAGACGCACTAACCACTGAGCCATTCTAGTATAACTGTAACCCATAAAATATTATAAACCCTAAACTGAACAAATTAATTGTAATTTGTATGTTTTTAAACTATCTCACCTTTTGTACTAAATGCCTCAATCTGCTTAATTAACACCTTGTTCCAACAGATTTTAACAGATTTATCAGCATATGCATATATGCACTGCTCTGAGTTATCTCCCCCTTGGCTTCCACCAGGTGGTTACCCCTTACAGGAAGTGACTCCGGTAAGTTCCTGAATATCTCATTCTATTTTGACCGCTGTAAGCTCTGTGTTGAACTCCTTGAAAGCGGGGTCAGGGGGAAGGGGCATTTTCCCTAGCAGAAAAGGTGAGATAGTTTAAAAACATACAAATTAAAATCTATCTCACCGTTTTCTACTAAATGCCTAGGTTTCCACAGCTGGAGGTGGGCAAGGAGTCTGCCGGCGCCGATCTTCCTATTAAGGGAATACCTCAGTGTGGGGGGGGAAACTCCAATTACTCTACAAGGGCCTACTCTAAGTTACCCGAGAGTGCCATACATTTGATTTATACATATAAAAATAAATTGCTGTCGTCTCTCTCTGGAGGTCGGTGTGGAGGCTTCCTCCCCTGGTGATTGAACAGTTGTTGGCAGGGCACAAGGTGCGACCAACACTGTCGCTCACGCCAAGAGTACAGTACAGCCAGTGGCAAGCTTTCATGATGTCAGATATTGAGGAGCTTGCCTCCCATCCCTCTGGTAACACGTTTTTTAGCGTGGGGATAGAGAATTAGCGCGCATGTTTATCATCTATCCTCTGATTCTTAGCAATAAAGTCGGGCAGAGCGGTCATAGTCACCAACATCTAGAACAGTTTAAGAGGATCGAACCGTTCTTGACGCCACTTGTTCTGAAAATCCTGCCTCATTGGGGGATCTGCCGAGCACATGCACACATGAACTGAAGGCTCCGAGACGGCTGGTGGTAAAGACTTGACCGTAGCTGCTTGAGCAGGTTGTCCCTCCCCGGCAGCTCTCTTATTCGATCAACGAGAAGTAACAGCCGTAGAGGGAACCATGCCGTCGCCAGCCAACATGGTACGACTAGATACAGGGCGTAATTTGCACCCTTTCACTCTATGTCGGCTAGTCCTGTAGGGCCGCGGGTAACACGGCCGAGGGAGGATATTCAAACGCGATTAACCCTGCCCAGTCCTGAGATAGGGCGACGACCGCCAATGCCTCCAGACCTGGTCCTGGAGTCATGTAAATGGGAGTCTAAGGGTTCCACTTGTTGCGAACAGGTTGATCTGTGGTCTCTTCCACATCGGACAGATCTGCTGGAAAACCTCCGGATGTAGCTGCCACCCTGACCCCGCCCTGGCAGACAATCGGCGAGTATGATCAGGTGTCCTGGGAGGAACCGAGCACTTATGTCAATGTCGTATTCCCAGCAAGCTGGAACAAGGTCCATGAATGACCTTGTCACGCCCATTTTGTTGATGTAAGACACGACCGTTGTGATGTCTGACGCAATCAACACTGGCGATGACTTTAGATCTGTTAGGAAATGTCGAATCGCCCAGATCACAGCCTGACACTCCAACACGTTTATGTGGACTAGACGCCACTGAGGAGTCCACAGTCCGGAGAATGAGCTCTCTCCCATGTGAGCACCCCACCCCTGCATCGACGCATAAAGCGCGAGGTGGTGGTAGGGCAGAATGCCAGCAATGATCCCCTGGCCAACATGTGGTCCGGGAAATGCCACCAGGCTAGATGGAGTTAGATCTCCTAGTCAAACAGAAGACGGACTAGCCAGGCTTGATTGAGGAGGACCTGCAGAGGTCGTAGGAACAGCCGGCCCCTAGTGGTGACATCTAGAGCTGACACCAGCAACCCCAACAAGGCCGCCCAGGTCAGTGCTGGACAAGAGTCGTGTGTCATCAACTCCACCACCGACAGCAGTCGTCCGGGACGAACGCCTTGGCCAGGACTGTGTCTTATCTCACCCAGAGAGACACACACTCCAGTGAGGGGCAGCGATCTGATTTTACCTCGTTGGGGACATACTCGAGATAAGTCAGGAGTACCCACACAAATTCTGTGACCTGGACGAGCTGCACCCAGGACGCCAGATAATCAAGTAGTCCAGGTAGAGATGAGTTCGCTAACGGCATCCTCCAGAATGGTCACTTGGTCGAGGGACAGTGGAATATGCGACCCCCTGGGTCTGTGACAGACCAGGGGGGCGGGCGGCAAAGACCAGTCTGAACCCGTGACGCACGATATCTACCACATAAGGGACGGCCTTAATTAGTTCCAGTTCCGCCAAAATATTGTTATTCTCTTGTCCTTGGGGAGGACCCGATGTGGCAAAGTCAGAAAGGGGGGAAAAGCTTGACTCGCCTGCTGAGTGCGAGAGCTTCTCGGACCTCTACATGCGCTGGTAGAAGCGGTCGGGACGGACCGGTACGTCTACGTCTCTTAGAGGCCGATGGGGGAGCTGGAGCACATGGCAACATACGCTTGCCCAACTGGGAGTCACCCATCTCTGGAAGGCTAGGTCTTGCCTAGCCCCCGAGATTGGCTCCGTCTGCGCACAAGCTGCCCCATCAAAAAGGTCACCCGAGACCAGCGACTGCGCCCACAGTGCTCGCTTAACGGACTCGGTTGCAACTGAGTGGAGGCCTGACTAGTGCACCTGTCTCTTATGGGCCACCAAGGCTGCCGTAGAGAAGACCGACCTGGCCAACAGGTCTGCATTCGCCCTTGCCGGAGCCATGACAAAGTCACCTGCGAGGACAAGGTCATCCTGACATATGACCCTCCTCCTTTGGGACAACGTGACTGCACCCTAGTGGGTAAGCCTCGGATGGCCAATGGGAACCCATCAAAGTAAGATGCAATGGCCACCGATTGCCTAGACACCTACTCCAAGATCGAAGCCTGGCGAAGGTTAATGGCAGGCAATGACGAGTTCACGGCCTTCGACCCATAAATGTAGCAGCAGGGGGGGTGAGCATACTCTCTCTATGTGGCCGCGGAGGCTCCCAGCGGTAGTACGGAGGGAAATGTGCATACTTTCTCTATGAGGCCGCGGCGGCTCTCAGCAGGGGGAGTGGGCATACTCTTTCTATGAGGTCGCGAAGGCGGCCGGGGCGGCTCCTAGCGGTAGTTCAAGGGAGGGGTGTTAGGGGATCGAACCCAAACTAGAAAAAAAAACAACCAGAGGAAGGGCGCCACCCCCCTAGGCGCCCCCAACCCAAGCCGACACGTTTTTTGCACCAATTAGAGATACCCAATACATGGGTATACGCAACACTTATACTCAATGGCTCGAGGAACAAACACGTGCGCCTGGCTCATGATTGGCACAACCGATCTCTGCGGTCGCTCCTGTCTGGGCTTGCACTGTAAAGTCCACCTGATGCGCCTTCGAAAGGGGGGCGGCACTCGGCC
>JAVFBY010151224.1:0-11510 GCA_034781015.1 Tonicella lineata
ACAGGCCTGATAAATGTGGTTCCTCAGAATTTGTTTTTAACATTTATCGGAGTTTATACGTCAAATTAACATCAGATCTCCAAATAAAACTTGCTGTCAAATTACAACACAAACATCAGGAAACTAGGCTAATGAAAGCATACATTTTTTAAATTTTAGAAATCTGTTTTATTTAATATTTTGTTATATTTTCCGGTATTGAATGGAGATTTTTATTTAATTCTGAGTGAGTTTGAGGTTTTTTTCTTACGATTTATGTTAACTTTTTTAAAATTGTAAAAAAAAAAAAAAAATTCTCAACTTTTAAAAAAAATATTTTTCTTCAATCAGCTGTTGTTTCCAACTGAATGCTCATGTATAAAGCTATTTTTGTTATCTGATGATCATTTGGAACTTAAATGCACTCCTTCAAGTTTTGTGACAGTATCAGGTCTATGTAGCCTAATTGTTTGGAAAAGTTATGCAGTTCATAATATAAATGAGAAGGCAAACCATTTTAAACTGTTGTTATTGGTTAATTACATACTTATCAATAAACAAGCAAATAAAATACTTACGCAGACAGCATTCATTTATTCACAAAAACAAAATCATCTCTGGTTTGTAAAAAAAAAATCAACTCAATTTAATCATCTCTGGTTTGTAAAAAAAAAATCTACTCAATTTGGTCTCTTTTTCGGCCGGTAATTTTTTTTTTTAACTCAATTTAACTGAAAAATAAACTAAATTTTTGAGTTTCGGTTTGTAGAATTTTGACTTCTATGAATCCCTGATAATGAAACATGTTTTACTTTAAACTTATCCAAAATGGCGTTAATTGTTTTTTGCACATGAACTCTTCATATACAAACATACATTTATAAGGTACAAATCTCGCATGACCAAGTTCCTATTTTCTCTAACATTAGACTAGGTTTTGAAGCTCAAAATCAAGCTCCTGGTGATGAGGATGAGTGAGTTATTTATTCAGTAGAGGCGTGGCCAGGACATCTCATGAATATTTATAGCATATTCCTCATAAATATTCTTCTCTTGTATACATGAAAAGGAAATGTGGAAATTTGGTTAGTTCCTCCTGTAAGATAAGCGAGTGGTTGGGCGGGAGTTTCCTGACACCTATGGCTCTTGGAGTTAAGGGCATCAGGAAGTAGATTTATTTTGTTGTGGTTTTTTTTTGCTCTTTTTTTTTCTCCCTTTTCTGTCTCGTCTTTCATGTTGCCAGTGACATGAATGGTGGTTTCCACCACCCATGGGGCTGGCATGCCGTCATATAGGTGAAATACCCCTGAGAACGGCGTTAAACCCCAGTCAATCAATTAATCAATCATGGAAGATAACGTCTCTGGCTTATTGTCCTATCCCTTAACCTGTCTGGCTGTATAGGGCTACAACATGTATAGGCCTGTAACATGTGACGTTATCTTACATGAGGAACTAACCAAACATTCCCTATCACCCTTAATTTCACATATGATTTTTTACTATTCACTAATGTGTTGTTGTAAGAATCATCTCAACATAAGTATTGTTCTTAATTAAGCAGTAGATTTTGTAATCTTTATTTTTGTTAAATCAAACTTGAAGGTTAAGTAAGTATCAGGCCTTAATTGTCATTTGAATAGTTCAGTCCTATGCTTTAACCCAGACTGAGCTCCTCCGTCAAATGACAATTGGCCTGAAATAGAAACTTTCATTTCTCATTTTCCATGGTTATTTTCACTCACTTTATTTCTAACTGACTTTCTCTCAAAGCCACTTTATTTTCTTAGTCCACATATAAAGTAATTCTGAAGTCATTCGTTTAGATTGTGCGTTTTAAATGTTTTATTTTAAAAGTGTATTGTCATTGTGTTGTGACAGCATGCAAATTACATGTACATGTTTACAACTTGACACCGAGATAGATCTATAGTAGTTGAAAGCACAAATTATATGCCTTAATTTTCAATAAGCTTATAATCACAAGTAAAAATATAAGATTGACATAATTTTTTTTATTTTATCGTATTTGATCAGGAAAATATATTAACCTGTTAATGTTTTTTACTTAAATGCAGTACTGATAAATTGCATTAATTGATTAAATGATGTCATTAATTAATTATGCCTCAATAATAAAGTAATATACTTGGTAAATCATGAATTCCCTTCTCTTATAGTTTTTACTTATAATGTAATGCAAATGTTTCCAGTGCTAGGTAATTCAAATTGTAACAATATATCTACATTTAGTTTAGCTATTTATTGATGATGTAATTACTATCACCTCTACAATATTTTGTTCTAACATGTGTTCATACATGCCTTAATATTAAGAATTGTTTAGAAACTAGTTTCTGAGAGTATATTTCCTGGAAAACAAATTTATTTAATTTACAAATTTATCAATAACTATTCTGTATTAATTGGATTTGATCATTTCTATGTTTGAAAATACAACAAGATTAAACACTATGAGGAATCACAATATTTTCATTCCTGATGCAGCAGCAGCGCATAATAATAAAGCCGAAACTTTGAATTATTGTGTATATTTTAGAATAAATTTTATTGCATGGGATTCTCCATTTAGTGAAACCAGTTGTACATTGTAATTGTAAGTGTGAAATAGAGTGGGTGGCAGGTCACGAAGTGAGAGCTTTCTAATGCCTTGGTGCTCTCAGTGGTGAGAAAGCGTCCTGTTTTTTGTTCTGTTATTATGTCGTGCCTTTGATGTTGCCTTTGTTGTCAAGGGTGGTTTAATACAGTCTTTGAGTTGGTCGTCATACACATGTAGGTGAAATACCCTTGAGCTTAGCGTTTAACACCAAGCAATTAATCAAACTGTGAATAGGGATATAATGAATTTATTTGTTGTGTTAGGCAATATGAGAAGCAGGGTCACTCTAATGTGGAAGTGAAGAAAGAAGTAGAGATGCACTTAGCTGAGAAGGAGATTCTAGAGCACGCTATCCCCAGTAATGTTATCATAGGTCCCTTCTGGGTTAACACTGAGAATGTACGACAGACCCTGTCCAAGAAACGCAAAGCACTCAGTAATGCTGTCCTGGAACTTCTGGCTAGGCAACTCAGAAAACAAGCAGATGATGTAAGTAAAACCAAGTCATTCTCATTGTCAAAAAAATAGCCAAATAGCATTGAGATGTCGTAAGTCAGTACATTTTTCTGTATTTTTTAAAAAACCCATTTCTTTGTTGAAGTTCTAATAATTTAATTTGATTTATGAACCTGTTGGACAAGATTGCAAAAGATGTAGTAAATTTTACCAACAATTCTACCACTGATCCATTCAGTTATTGGTTGAAGGTTCTAGTCATTTTGGAGCATTTTTAGCCTTTGAACATACATTGTGTAATGGACAAAAAAGAAAAACGTCAAAGCTGATGTTACTGGTATAACTATTTTTTATACAATTTCAATTATTGAGGTATGGAATTGGATTTGTGTTGTTTCTTATGTTTTCACTAGGCTTGTGAAGAATTCAAGGCAATTAGTAGGAAGTTATATGAGAAACCGAACTGTATTGAAGAATTGTCTGACATGAGGGAATGGATGAAAACAATCCCAGAAAAACTACAAGAGCACCAGGTTTGTATTGTCACTAATTACACTTTTCGGTCAGTATTTATATTTTTTTTTCTGCGTTGTCTTTTTTTTAACCTGAAACACATTTTGATGTAAGCAGGCAGTCCAGCTTCATTATTGTCATATTTAAGTTTTAAAATTATTGAAACATTAAATTGATAATATTTTAAACACAAACTTAAAACACTTTTAAACACAAACAATTCCTAATGTATTATATTGAAATCCATGTATTTAAGTGTTCGTGCTTATAGTAATAATATAATAAATAACGGCTTCTAAATACCAATCAAATATAGGTTACATGAGAATCTATATTAAATATATATTAGTTACCAACACTCTGGAAAAACCTTGGTAAGAAAAATCTGAACCCGGACGGGAATCGAACTTCAAATATCTCTGAAAGAGATTATACATGTAAATGAGGATTTATTATGCTCATCTCTTCTAAAAGGTGAGTGAATATGTGAACATGAACTGAACTTATAACCAAGTACACTGTTCAATGTGTGATAACATTTTATTTCCCCAGGAACTGATAGACAAGGCAATGGCAGACTATGAGTTAATAGAGGAATTCTATTACAGTCTCTCCACTGATGATTTCAATGCCAAGTATGAACTTTCATTATTTGTAACTTTTTAGACAGAATTTTAACTCATACAGTCGATGCAGAATATACTGTTAAAGGATTATAAGTACCGACTGAATGTCGCTTTATTCTATCTTTAACCTCTCTAGCCCAGCCAGTAGAGTGTTGAACCTGCTAACCAGATTTAAACCCTTTTGGAAATATGCAATTTTTTTCTCTTTACCCTAATAAAAAATATATTGGGACTTGGTGGGGTAGAGGTCCAGGTATCTACTGTGTTGACGATGAGCAATAAGCATTTGCATTGATATAATGTCATACCCTTTTATATGAAATAACACTGCAAGTAAACAGCTATGAAAGTATAATCTTAGAAAAGTCACACGAATTTGAGACAGATATTTTTGTTAAAGTAATTTTTAGAAAACCAATAATAACATCCTAGTATACTTAAATTTGTATTATTTTATTAGGCTTTATTAATGTTTGAAGTGACAAGGACATCAAAAGTATCAAAAGAGACATAACAAATTAAACGCTATAGGGAAGAAAACATGTGTGTAGTTCAAAGATATGTTAAACTATACTTTATTTTCTGTTTGAACAGCAGATACGGTAGATAATTGTATTTTGTTTCAGGTGGACTGCCATTGGATGGCCTCACAAGATAGAAAAGCAGATGGACACAACTGAGGTCCAATTAGATGAGGATGAAGAGAGGTTTCATAAACTACAGAACACAGACCAGGCTAATTTTAATGACAGACTGGACACATTACAGGTCAGCAGCTCTTTACTCATATTATATCAGTTGGAAGACTGGCTTGCACCATCATCAATGGCTTAGTGGTTAGCACATCTGACGCGGTACAGCCTAATTCTAATTATACATGCCGAGCTCAGCCATATTAATTAGTATAGAGTAAGAATTGGAGAATCCGTCGCTATATTAGTGAAATACCATTGGGTACCTTAAACACCAAACAAACAGTTTGAAGAGATACATTTCGTAAGATATCTTAGTTGCTATGACGTCCAGCAATGAAGGTATTGTGGCATCATAGCAACTAAGATATCGCACAATGTTTTTATTGTTTGATATTCCGTAAAAGTGGACCCTGTACTGTAATGATTTCCTGCATTACCTAAAAAAAAAATATTTTTTTTAATTCGTAAATATATTTCTGAAAAATAGCTCATTCATAAAATAATTACTTTTTTTTTGCAAACTTTGTTTGATGTCCAGATTGACAAAAAAATGTGACCAACTATTTGAACAATTTGGAAAACTTATAAATCAGTGCTGAATTGTTGCTTTGGGATAACCAATACCATGAAAGACCCGTTTAAGCCCGTTCTTCCCAACAGCACAGGCTTGTACATTGTATGTCTACTTGCGTTGACCAGATTTATCTGTTTGTATACTATTATTATTCCCTGGATGAGTGAAAATATCCATTCCTTCTTGCATTGTATTTTTGCCTTTCGCTTGTCTTGTTTATGCCAATGCTAGTGTCATCGAAGGTGCCAGCTTCTGATGTATTAACACATCGTATTTACTTCTGCAGATGGTTGTTGCTGGTATGGCAGCCTACACAGACATCAATAAAGCTCATGAGATTGCCAATGAAGTAAGACGTGTGAACAAACAACTGAAGGACGCTCAAATTCTTTCACAGACTTACAACAACCGTGAACGACTCTTTGGCATGCCTGTCACCAACGTAAGATATTCTTGTGTAAAAGCAGGCCAGTGTAATCACATGTACATATACATGTTTGCTCCTAAGTATAATTAATTATTCACAGTTGTAAAGAGAGACAATGCATCCTCGAAATAGAAGTGAAATACCCTTAAATAGGATGCTAAACTCAATACTTGTATTCTGAACTTGTTTGGGAATTTAAGTTTGAAATGGAAAGATAGTGAAGTAACCCTGATTCTATATATTATTGTTAATATTTCTGGATATTTCTGCCCAGTTTTCTACTGATTACTTAAATTTAAAACTAAATGTACTCTCATTTGTACTTAATATAAGTGAAATAATTAACCCAAAACAATGGATTTACTTTTATATGTTGTGTATACATTGTATTTCTAAGTGAAAATGAAGATAAAGTAGGCTGAGTTTTTACTTTTTGCTCTACTCTTATTGTTTACATTGTTGTTCAGCATAATTGTGGCTCAGTACTACATAAAGGTAGCCTACTCGTAGCACATACTCATTGTGACCCCTCTTTTGTGTTCTACACAGGTTAAAGTCTATCTAGTCTTATAACTTTTACTAAATTACCAGGGGTAAAAAATTAGGGATTTCCAGGTTGCCCTAAAGCCAATTTTACAATTTGTTTGGTTGCCCTATCCTATTCATTCCACGTTAACTATATACATGTATACAGAGAAATTGGCTTGCCCCACTCAAACATTTGGTTGTCCTTGTTGTGGGATTTTTCTAGGCCTGAAATTACTATTTATATCGAATCCTTTGAAATAAGTGCTTCACGAAAACTGTTGTAAAATTACACATTTTCAGCTCATTATTTGATTTTCATTGTATAAATTACACTACCACTGTTCACACATCTTTGTTTATAATTTATGTGTATACAGTTATTTGTTTCAGTTGATACATTGTATTGTACATACCATCTTGTCTAACAATATGTGCTTCAGTTCTTTTGATTTGGCCACCAAGTCCTTCAATAAGCTTGTCATTTTATCATGCTCAAAATATCAATGAATGCATCATGAAGAGGAAGAAATCTATATGTATTTGTTTCCACGCACATTTTTTATCAACCCTTATTTGTACTCGTACTTATTGTTTTGTGTTTTTGTTCTACATCACTACATATAATGTAAACCTCCCATTATCAGCACTACTTTATTTTTTTATTAAAAAAAAAAATAGTTTTACACCAATGCACTTGTTCTTTTTTCCTAAATTTAATTCCTTAAATTTGTCTACAAGAAAAAATTTAGATTCACAAATACTTTAAACTGAAATACTTATTGATTTACTTTTTTCTTTAATTTTTAATGAATTATTCCCGAAAAATGCTTTTGAAATTGAACTTATTCAATTGTAAAACAAAATATTAAAACAAAATCTTGAGCAATATTTATGGTATTCAAACTTTCCTGTGTAAATTAATATCCTCTATTAACTTTTAAAACCTTAATACTGTCATTTCATAGTTATTAATAATCACTATAAACAGGTATACCAGTATTATGACAAGTATAATTAATGCGAGACGAATTCATCAAAATTTTTAAATGCTGTTCATGTAAAATCATAAATAAATTTGTTAGTAAAAGACAGTGGCTGTCAATTGTTTACATAGTTTACATCAAACACAACTGGCAAGTTTACCTAATTGCAGTAATGATAACAATCATATCTTGTATTTATTTTTATTCTATTCCTATTTAAGATTTTTTTTTGTATGGTTTCTTTTTCAATATCTCCACTCTATCCACATTTTTGTTGTTATCGCCAGCCAACATACACTTAACAATACCACCAATATACACATACCACCAAACCTACTATCTTTCCTTTCACCAACCTTTATTGTGTATTTGAGTACCCAGATTTGTGTTAAAATTTCTACCCACTGTATTTACCACCTCACCCAATATTTATCTCCCCCACCACCCTCTGTGTGTATTTGAGCACAGTATTTATCCCTCCACCACCCTATGTGCGTATTTGAGCACAGTATTTATTCCCCTCCAGCCTCTGTTGTATTTGAGCACAAAATTTCTAGCTCTCCCATTATTAGCTGTGCATACATTTGTGGTTTTTAGTATGACAAACTGGCAAAGCTTATTAAGGACTTTGAGCCCTTCAGAAACTTGTGGCTTACTGTATCTGATTGGTTGAGATGGCATGAGAGCTGGATGAATGATCCACTCACATCCATTAATTCTGAAGAAGTAGAGAAGAATGTCTCTGATGCTTTCAAAACCATGCACAAATCTGTGCGAATCTTCCAAGATATACCAGGTAAGATATCCCATAACCAATGGTTTGGGTTAGATTTAGAGGATCTCACATAACATGATTTTGGGATGACAATTACCACTCGAGAGAAGGAAAAATCATCCCTACTGAGCCGCAGGCGAGGTTGGGATGAATATTTCTTTCTCGCGAGTGGTTATTTTCATCCCAAAATCCTGTTATGCAGGATTCTTTTTCCATATAATTCCACACGGCTCTATTTTTGACAAAACAACAATAAACAAACGGAAATAAATACATTTTGCAGCCAGTCCTATTAGATACATCAAACAATAATATCTCATAACCATGGCATACATCAATCACTGATATCTCATAACCAGTGGCATACACTAATATGTCATAACCAATGACATACATCAAACACTGATATGTCCTAACCAATGGCATACACTGATACTGTAGATGCCATTATATTTGAGGGTATAATCTTTCACTGATTTACCTAAATAGACATTTCACGGAGTTGTTATCTTCAGATTGATTTGTACAACAAAAAAGCTGCAGTTTGGCCAGCATGAGTTTTGATTCAAAACTCAAAAGGCAAAGATTATGATTATATAAAAAAAAAATTGTCTAGGTTTGTGGTTTGGGTCAGATACAGCCAACACTGATTTCTCTTATAACAATTGGTTTAGGTTAATGGTTTGGGTCAGATACATCAACCACGCTGATACCACATAACTAATGGTTTGGGTCAGATACACGCATGTACATCAAGCACATATGTTATAACCCATGGGCCTTGTCCTATCCTGTCTTTGATGTTGCCAGTGTCACTGGTGGTTCCCCCCACCTGTTGGTCTGATATGCTGTCATATATGTGAAATATCTCTGAGCACGGCGTTATTACACCAAGCATTCAATCTCAGATGGTGCTTGTTGATGAAGAAATTGTTAAAAATAGAACTTATTCTTCATTTGGGTGTTTTTGCAAAAGTCAGCACTCCCCATGTTGTCTTGGTCTATTTTAACTGTATCAGAGAAATAAACCTTGAGTATTTAGTGAATAATTTTATCCATCTTAAATATTTCTAATATTGATATTTCTAGTTATCAAACAAATAATGTAGTTGTTTTCGTTTTCCTCTAAAGTATACCTTCAAGCTAGGATAGGAGAAGAAGGAATAAAAGGGTTTGGTAAAACAAAAATCAATAGCTGTGAAAATGATGTTGTGCAAAAAAGATATACATACATGTATGCATGTTATGTAGGCTTTCAGTCTACTGTTGACTATGCACATACATGTTTTTCTTTACAAAGCTTTTATAGACACCATTATATATGGTAGTAAGTAGTTGTGAATGTGTATTTTATGTCAGAATTATAAAATTATAAAATGTTTTATAAACTGTTGCGCACGTATACATGAAAAAAATGAATGATGTGGAACTGGTTCAAGTGGTTGTCTTATGTCAAAGATTGACATTCTACAATCAGAAGTATAGAAAACAGTTGAATTTATAATTAAAACTTATTTATTATGATTATAACCAAGATCAAAGATCAAAAGTCCATCATGCCTAATGCTGTAGGCTACATGTACCTACAATCTTTGTTTTTAAATGTCTGCATGGTCTATTCCTAAACCTTCAATTTGTTTGACAATCCATACAAGTCTAATATCAGAAAAGTACTAAAATATTTTAATAAAATCAGTAGTAAGCTTGTCTGTAAAGGCCTAATAGATACACAGACCAAGCCCCATGCAGGGCATCAAAAAGCTCTGCCAAACAGCCGCATTATGTAGGCCTATGCATGTTTCTCTTTGTCTTCTGAGATGTAAAACATGTACCTTCCACGATCCAGTAGATTAGTTTGTGTTTGTGTGTTGGTTGCCTTGTTATCATATGTCTGTTTGTCTTGTTACAGTATGTTCATATTTAACGGTGAATGCCATGCAAAATATTACTCTGTACCTATTGAAAAGTGTCGGCTAAGTAAAATATTTGTTGACAGTAACTGTGCCAATTATGGATTAACAGTAAAGAATTAATTTGAAGGACAAAATTAAAAAACCCAAGGCAGTCAAGTCAAACATACTTCTGTACATCTGTTTATAATACTTGCTTGTACATGTATATGTATGCTAGCCAACGGACCTGGGTTCGATCCCTGGTAGAAGCATGTCAAATTTTCTTTCTCTTCATTTATAAAAATGTACCATGTAACAAGTACATGCTAAGTTGCCCACTATATTAGTTATCAATTGAAAGTAAATGATTAAAAACATAGCTACCTGTTCCAGAACCAATGTTTTCATACAAGGGTAATTGTTTTAGAATATCTTGCTGAAATTTCTCCCAAGGACTTTGCATAAGTTATCAACCAAGGGAAATTTTAAAATCAATTATACAGTTTTAATTACGCAATTACTTTAGTATTGGAAAACTTCTCAAACAAAGTATAAAGCAGAATAATGTACCGAACTGTAATGTACACAAAGCTTTTTATCCAATGCATTTAAGGTGGACAAATGGATACAACTGGTTGGTATACGTGTGATTCCTGTTTTGGCATTCATCTTTAACTGAGATTGTCTAGATGTGCGTTTGAAGCTTGTTTTGTTGATGTTTTGTGTTATTGAAATTTAGGATGAACTAGAAATAATTCTAAAATGTTTGTGAAACGTAAATACAGTAAAAAAAAGTGTGTATAACAGAGTAACTGTTGTAGTTTTATGAAAGCTAAATTCATGTGTCAAATTAAGTGGTTAAAATGTTTTGAAGATTCCTCTCTGGATTGTTATTATTAGCTATTTTATAAAAAAAGTGTCACATGATTAATCTAAACTATGACCTTGACATTAAAAATTCTCAAATTTATAGTTCTTTGGCATGCAGTTGTGAACTTGTGACATCACTGAAAGAATCACTCCAGTACAATATTTTCAAAATTATAAAAACCTCATTCTGAACATTGTAGGGGATGAAATGTTCATAATATGGCACAGGTCATTGAAACAAGTTTTCATGTGTCAAATTAAGTTGTTAAAATGTTTTTAAGATTCTTCTCTGGATTGTTATTATTAGCTATTTTAAAATTGGTCACATGTTTAATCTAAACTATGACCTTGACATTAACAATTCTCAAATTTATTATTCTTTGGCATGCAGTTGTGAAGTTGTGACATCACTGAAAGAATCACTCATATACAATATTTTCAAAATTATAAAAACCTCATTCTGAACATTGTAGGGGATGAAATGTTCATAATATTGCACAGGTCATTGAAACAAGTTTTCATGTGTCAAATTAAGTTGTTAAAATGTTTTTAAGATTCTTCTCTGGATTGTT
>JAVFBY010151335.1:0-11509 GCA_034781015.1 Tonicella lineata
ATGGTATGTGGTCAGATCTAAATTGCGACAATACAATACTGGGGAGCAAATATAGATCTGATTTTAATCAGATTGGATTCATCAATGACATGTTTGTTTTATCACATAAGATGTAAAAGGAATAAACATTATGTGACAGAAGGAGGAAGGGAATATTTTTGTATTTCTGGCGATCTTTTACCTTTGCGAATTTTAGGAAAAGATGGGAAATTGAACATGAATAAAAGTTTTGTATGAGTTTTGCTGTAAATGAATGTAGCGTAAAACATTAATCAATTAATCTAAATCAACCCCACAATTAACCTACTTTAATAATATCAACAATATTCTTGAATAGATATTTAAAGTGCATTATATTAAAAATTCCAACAATGTTGTCCTGTTATTGTGGACACACCTGTTTTGTAGTTGTCGTGTAATTGGGCATGTTAGTGACACATCATTATTTGAAGTGGTATTTAGTTGAAAGGAGTTTATGAAGACCGGGAATCATAATCTCTGTTTAACACGACAAGAGGAAGGCATCACCTGTGTTTAGTCTCAGTACCACCTGACACCTTATTGTTGAGAGCGTTAAGACACCTTACTGTTGAGCTCGTTCAGATCCAGTCTGTCTCTCTAATTGGTCATCTCGTCTTGTTCAGGTGCTGCCACAATGGCATTATTAAAGCAGATGTGGTCTTGGAGCAGTGTGACGAATTCCAAGGAGGCATGATGCAAAAAATGTGTGCAAAGAAAATTCCTTTCTCCCCACAAAGTTACACATACCTAGTAGTGTTTTGTCCAAAATCCTAATACTAATAAAGGGTTTTAATTTATGCCATACATATTTTTATTTGTGTTGGTAAAGGTGGGTTTATAGAAAATGGAATTTCAATCGGGAAATATCAGCCAAACAATGTCTATAAATGTGACAACTGAACCAGTGACACAGTTTTGGCCACCTTCTGATGTTGATCAACAAAAAACACATGGCATTGAGACTGATATTAGTCAAAGTCCAACTGGGTTGCTGTGATTTATTTTGTAACTAAACAAATAACATTACTTTAACTCTCTTATATTCCTCTCATAGTTTAGAGTAGTTATAAAGGGTACCTCTAGGTACATTGTGTATACAGAAAATAAACAACTCCTTGTACATTGCTCTGATTGAGGTAAGATTATAAGAAAGTGTTTCTTGGCTAATGTCGTTAGTCATAGTGGAAAGAATAGATTATTGATTGCATTAAGCTGTGTAAGATGGCAGCTTGTCTTCATGTCATTAACCTCGCGAACCCTAATTACGCTGACAAGTTTCTCAGTCTGGCTCTTCCATCCAGATAGCTAGACAGTTTCCTCCCATTTTAGTATCAGCTGGGAGGTTAGGCTGCCAGAAGGGGGTAATGGTAACCCTGTAACGGAACTTGGCAGTCGGCGTGTAGCATGTCTGACGAAACTCTCTATTACCTGCACGCTTAATTTCAGATTCCTGTCGTTTCTAGCTGAGTGATTATCTGGAGGACAATGGTAGTTCCTGTTGTTAGCACCACCATTTAACCATATGGCTTGATAAGAGCACAGACTTTGAAATGATGCACTATGGAAAGTTTCTATTTTTGTAGAAAATATCTTCGAAAGTCGAACTGTAAACTCATCTAATATAACACTATTATAATAGCTAATTTCAAATTACCAACTTATTCTCCCAATAAATATTATACATTTCCCGACAAAGCAAACAGAAGGCGAAGAAATGACCATTATTGCTATTTGAGACTTTGATTTCCATGAATATTTGATGTCGGCTTTCTCGAAACTGCTGCATTTGTTTACCAGTGGTGACAGGAATCAAACAGATCTCCATTCCACAAATGGACACTCTAGAACATTATCACATCATGGAACTGGTTCAAAACTCCGACAGCTGATATTCAGTTATGACATTTCTCTATTCAGCACGGAAAGGGCCGGTGATTGCATGCAGATAATAGTTTATGCATGGCACGCCAAAAACCAGGATGTGAAAGAGCTTTTAAACGAATTCCCATTGGTCCTCTCTCGTTGTTATCCAGACAAAGCAAACAAGAGGCGAGGGAATGGCCAATATGGCTTTTTAGAATGTGATTTCTATGAATATTTGGTGTTAACTTTCTAGAAACTGCTCCATTAGTTTACCATGGGTGACATGATCCAACAGATCTTCATTCCACAAACAGAGCATTATCACATCATGCAACTCTCTCATAACTCTGACGGGTGATATTCTGTTAAGATATTTCTCTATTCAGCGTGGAAACAGCTGGTGATTGCAGACAGGAACTCCAGACTATCGGCGGCGGCTATCAGGTCATGTCCTCAAACAGAGACAAGAAAGTTATTACTCTTTAGAAATACACTACTTGTATATTATGTTAAACTCTTCATTGGAACTACCGGTTTCAGAAACTGATAATTAAAATGTGACAAAATCTATTTCGTAGTTAATTGTTTGCTTGATGGGGTTGTAACTCAACTATTTTCTGGTATGTTGCCAATATTATGTGATCTTCCTGTGATGTAATATTTAAAGTCTATATCACAGACTGGTTTTATTTGTGGGCTTCACTTCTCACATATTACCTCAGCTCGGTTTTCTTTTCTGTCAGATTTCTGAAAAGTTTCTTCCCAGATCAAACCAGGTTGCCTTCCTGTCTTTGAACAGGGAAGGAGTTACGCGGAAGCCTTCTCTGTTTATATCAATTTCTCAACTTGAATCTGTGCCTGTCAAAACAGATTCCTTAACAAATGGATGTTTACTCTACATCATATCAATTTAATGACACAGTGAAGTCTCAGACAATTTGTCATTTTATCCTCAGTGTGTTTTACAAGTTACAAACAGATGAATCCATCAGTGAACTACATGTATGTGTTACATATAACCAAAGTCGAGTGTCCAGACTTGTCACAGAAACAACGTACCACGGTCTGTCGTTGAAGTGTCAACTTTACTATTGATTTATTCAAAGTTTCAATGAAGTAATCTTTCCCAGATGTAACACCTGTTTTACCTCACTGAAAGTGTATGTCTTATTGAGATGTAAGAGCAATATCAATGAGAAATTAATAACACCTAAATTATAATAACAATTGTTCTATATGAATTGTCATTCTAGACATTCCAAGTCTAGTTTTGCAGATTTAAATGTTCTGCTTTAGCATTTTCTTCTTTTCTGCGAGAATTGCTTTCCTAATGGTCTATCAAGCTGTGGGATTTTTTTTTTGTTAAATGTTGTTCCTAACCTGTTTAAATGCTTCCACTAGAAAGGTTTATATTTCATTTAAATCAACAAAATATAATTGATTTCATGTCAGTTTAAGGTTGGGAAAAGTCTAACTAAGACATTGATCAGGGGGATGTTCGCTACAACGAAGATGTGACCATAAATCAGTCTACTGTGTGTTTCTCTCTTACCTCTAATGATCTAAAGGTGTAAAAGTCCTGACAGAAAGAATGGACACAGGTAGACACTAATCTATACCTTACCCTCAGCTCATTGAAACCATATCCAGAGTGTGAAATCTCTTTATCTGTCTATTCACATACTGTCTTATCATCAATCTCTTTTTCTCATTTTAATCAATGCACTTTTCCAGCAGGGTAATATTTGCACTTGAGAATTAACATGTATTGACTAGTTGACACCAGCTTCTATCTGAGACAAGGGTTTCTGCAAATGCGGTAGTTTACTTTCACTTAAGATCACTAATCAGTGATTCCTCACTTAACCCGTTGAAAAGGGTCTGGTTTAATTTGTTGGTCTCGCAGGATGCTCCACACAGACAATGTTGCCTTTCTGGCCGTCTAAGGCAGCCTGTAGATTACCAATCGTTTTGCTAGACCTTTGAGGCAGTTCAAGTGGCTCTATTTATAAAGTCATACACTTCATTCCCTCTAACATATTAGCCTGGATTGCCGCACCCAAACCTCTCTTACACAGTTACTGCCCCTTTATTGCTATTCTTCTGGTAAAACATGATGTTTTTATTTGAAAGAGGTGACATTCTCTTTAAAACCAAGGCTTATACCCTTACCTGGGGACATATAATCTTACCTTGGGACATTATTGTAGCAATACGCACGTAGATTATTTTGTAATAAAATAAGAGTGTAACTGTTCTATATAAGCACAATCTCCACTCAGACTCTGTATTTCATGGTCTATTGAGGCCATTGTGACTGATTAGGTTTTTGCTAGTGTGGTTGGTGGAAACATCTAGAAACCTGATATAAACTAGACTATCAGATAACGGTAGTGACCCAGGGATTCTATTGACTTGTCATTGTCACTAAACTGCAACTTTTAAGGTCTCCTTAAAGGAGCAGACATATCTGTACTGAAGGTAAGGTCTCTGTCATTATAATAAACGAGTTATTTACCTTATTTAACCTGGCATTGAAGCCCATGTAAAATAACACATTAGTGTCGGTTGAGCTGTTTTCAGCTCCACACTTCTTAACTACCCCAGTCCATTAATTACTCCATCTGTATTTATTGCAGATTTTAACATTTTACCACTGACCAAAGGTGTTCCTTCTCCTCTGTGAACTATAGTAATGTATTGTAATGGGAGATGGACAATCACCTGTGTATTTACAGCTGTGTCTACTCCCACTCACTTTGTACAATTAAGTTAAACGGACCACTTCTCATGCGTAATGCTATTTCTGTCTGTTGAACTATCTTCTATTAGAGTACATAGGTAGTATCCTTATATTTCATGCTCTGGTGCTCTCTGAGCTGATACCTTAGTGCTCTCCGCAAAGTACGTATAACAATAAGTTTTAGCTTATATTTTAACAAAATAACTTTGGAGTTTCACTAATTCTATATTAGATACTCAGTTGATCTGTATCATTTGTCTCCCTGTCTTAACCACTGTTGTGTAAACATGTTCAATTATATTGACTGTGGCTAAAATTACATTTCACAATCTCGAAAAGAGGACTTAAATGGCTGTGATTATGAGAATTAGGCCTATATCTTGCCCAGCGCTATGATGATGTTAGCACAGAGTTGTAAAGAAATACACATGTTGTGTTTTTAAATTACCGTATGTTTCCACATGTTATCTCCAGGACTCCTTTTCATATTGCTTTTTGTTTTAAATCGATAAGATGTTTAATCATTGACATTAAGCCAACTTTGACATTTAGAAAATAACATTGGCTTTTATTTACTTTCAGGAATATTCGTTTTTTTGTTTTAGCTTTTTTAGAATAAAAATTGACATTTCGAAACATGGTTGCAATTCCAATAATGAAGACTAAACATAAATAGCTTTTAGAAGCAACATGTTATTTAATATTTGAAGTGTATTTCTGTATCATTTTGTTGGTGACACATCGTTAATCTGAAGTGGTATTTAGTTGACAGGAATTATGATGGCCGGGAATCTTGGCCTTTGTTTAACACGACAAGAGGAAGGCACCACCTGTGTTTAGTCTCTGCATCAGCTGATACTTATTGTTTAGCTCGTTAATATCCAGCCTACCTCTCTCATCTGGTGCTGCCACAATGGCATTATTAAAGTAGATGTGATCCTGGTGTGACAAATCCCAAGGAGACATGATGCAAGAAATGTGGGTCAAGGAAATTCTCCTCTCCCCACAAAGTTACACATAATAAAGCCTAGTTTTGTTTTGTACAAAATCAATACTAATCAAGTGTTTTAGTTTATGCCATGTCTATTTTTTATGCTGGTACAGTGGTTTTTTTGCTTTGTTTCCTTTATTCAAAATGGAATTGCAACAAAAATTATCAGCCAAAGCAATATCTATCTATGGGATGACTTGGACCATTATAACATTTTTAGCCACCTTCGGATGATGATCAACAAAAAGCCATTGTTATTGAGATTGATAGTCAAAGTCCAACTTGGTTGCTGTAATTTATTTTGTAACTAATAACTATACAAATAACATAACTTTAACTCTGTTATATTCCTCTGGTATTTTAGAGTAGTTGTCTAGGGTACCTCCAAATATATTATGCAGAGAGAAAATAAACGCCTTCTTGTACATTGTTCTGATTGAGGTAAGATAAAAACCTAAATGTCATAGTGGAAAGAATACATTATAGGATGGATGGCATTAAGCTGTGTAAGATGGCGACTTGTCTCTATGTCATTAACCTCGCGAACCCTAATTACGCTGACAAGTTTCTCTGGCTCTTCCATCCAGATAGTTAAACAGTTTCTTCTCATGCCTGTAAGTGTCAGGTGGATGGTTAGGCTACCAGAAGGAGGTAATGGTAACCCTGTAACGGAACTTGGTACTCGAAGTGTGGCAGGACTGACAGACCGGACTGACGGAATTCGCTATTAACTAAACGCTTACAATAACTTAATTTCAGATTCCCGTCGTTTCTAGCCGACCGGTTATCTGGAGGACAATGGTAGTTCATGTTGTTAGAACCACCACTGCATCATATGGCTTGGTAATCACAGATCTCCTATTCACACACCGATATTCCTTCTATAGTGAGAGAATGACGACAAAAACTATTGCATTGCTTAAACTATTTCTAGTCGATTAGTATTAATCAATACTACACAATTTAAACCATGCGATAAATAACATTGCCAACTCTATGTATTTAAAGTCTATTAATAAGAAGTATTCAGCTCCCATTTCGATAGAATACATAAGCCGGCATTGGGAATCAAACATGAGAATACCTTCTCGTTATGTATGTGAGGTAGCCATTAAGAAAACTCAGAAGTGCACAGGTTTTGAAATGGTGCACTATGAAAAGTGTTTATGTTTGGAGAAAATATCTTCGAAAGTCGAGCCGTAAACTCATCTATTATAACACCATTATAATAGCTAATTTCAAATTACCAAATTATTCTCCCAATAAATATTATACATTTCCCGACAACGCAAACAGAAGGCGAAGAAATGGCCAATGTGGCTATTTGAGACTTGCTTTCTATGAATATTTAATATCGGCTTTCTCGAAACTGCTGCATTTGTTTACCAGTGAGAGGAATCCAAGAGATCTACATTTTACAAACAGACACTCTACAGCATTATCACATCATGCAACTCTCTCATAACTCTAACAGCTGATATTCTGTTAAGATATTTCTCTATGCAGCGTGGAAACGGCTAGTGGTTACATACAGGAACTGCAGACTGTCGGCGTCGGTTACCAGGTCATGTCCTCAAACAGAGACAAGATGAATTACACGGCCATATCATTTGTCTTCCTGTCTTAACCCCTCTTGTGTAAACATGTTCAATTATCTCGACTGTGGCTAAAATTACATTTCACAATCGCGAAGGGACGACTAAAATAGCTGTGGTGTGAAATGACCTTTAGAAAATAATGTTGGCTTTTACTTTTCTGGCATACTTTTTTCTTTGTACTTCAAATATAATATGGGTAATTGAAATGTAGAGATAGAAGCACAATGACTAAGACATGCCTAAAGTAAATATAGGCCAATATAATGATTGAGAGATGATTGAATATGCAGGATGAGATGATTGAATATACAAAGTGGATTTTCATTGGAATACTTTTAATGTCATAAACTATATTTTTTCAATACAACACTGCAAACAATTAAACACAGTAAGTTTTACATATTGTCAAATTGTGTCAACTTTTCTTTAAATTTGAACAAGAAACACTCATAATCTTGGGTTAAGTTTTACATTTACTTAGATTGCTTTGATGACAAGTTAACTGTCTTTGGATTTTGAGGTACTTTTGCTTCAAATCTTTTTCATAAATCTAGTTGATATGTCTTATGGAAGTTGTGTCTTTCATGGAAGTTGAAGACAGACGGTACTGCACATATTACAATCATGTCATTTTTATCAACATAGTCCTTTTTTAACTTATCCATTTTTGTTGGCAGATTCCACAGAACATTTACTTACTCATAGTCAAAATTAGTTCTTCAGTTTGTTTATGGATATAAATGTATTTATTAATCATCTGGTTATACACAAGAATAATGGCACTGTGTGATTTAGGTAGATTGTCCAATTTGGACTTGAACCTGCCTTTTCTGAAACTCAGATAAACTTGTATATGACTGATTGAATTTGTTTGCTTTTAACCTTGTCTCTTTTACTAAAGGGCATCACTTGGTTTTATGCACTTGACTAATGGCGTCTGTCTAACTCTTTTTTTTATTTTATCTCTGACAACTTGAAATGTTCTTAACTTGAAATGTTCTTAACATAAAAAAACGAGATAAGCCTTGTCATCAGCGATGCTTTAAAAAGGCATCCATTCGAAGGATCTGTTTTATAAATGTTAAATATTCCGACATGATCACAAATTAAAGCGGTTTAAGGATTCTGTCAAAGATATCCTCTCAAATTTTGGGTAAAGAAATAACGCTGGTTTGACAATTTAATGGGGTTTAGTGAGGCTTTTCAATTGCCCTCTAATGTTGGAGGTAATATTATACAATCTGTGAATGAGTCACACTTGTTACCATTAACATGCATTTCTGTGAAAAAGTGAGATATTAAGAAATCCTGCTTGCTGCTAAACTGAATGGGCGATGGTGTTATTCCTGGAATTTTATATCAGTTGCAGACAGCCTCTAATGGTCGTAGCTGTTGTCTTTACTCATAATTTTTTTTAGATAGCCATGTGAAAGTCTTTAATATTAAAACTACATTAATGCTCATACATAATGTGTGGCTTTGTTCTGTTGTGTGATTACTGAGATGTGCTTTCAATGTATGAGGTGTACTTTATGTCATCTGTGTTATTTCTGTATTCTGCTAACAAAAAGATAGTCTGAATTAATAATTTCAACAACAACCTGTCTCCGTTCATGTTCTGTACCCCTTTTGCAAAAAAATCTTAGCTGTCATTTTCAATCATAGTTATTTAAATCTATTTTAGACATCTCCTATCTGAATTGTGGCTTTTTTAAGCGTAACATGCTATCCAGAGAGACCAGAGAGAAGCGACACCTGGGTGACAAAAGTTCCAACACAACAAGTAGCGGTTACCTCCCCTTAAATTATGACTGCAATTCTTCGGTATGGGGGCGGGATGAATCCGCGAAGTGCTTTGGTTTCGTCGCCCTCATGCGGCGATTCGCATTACACGTTTTGATCAGTATTATTCCGCAATTCCACAATTGAAATCCGCGATGTAGATTCCGGAGACGAAAGGATCCCGAAGCAGCGGCCTCGGCAAGTTCTGACATGACGTCAAGGCTTACCTTGCCTCGTGAAGATGCATGGCCTGCTGCGAATACAAAGCATGTGGATATACATAAAGGCCCACTAACTGCTAAATGAACTATTAATAAAAGGAAAATCTATTTTTCCCAGATAGAAAAGCTTGTAAACTTTTTACCATAAGCTGAAAGTTTTGATTTCCTATTTTTCTTTAAAATCAAGTAAAAGTGTGTATTTACTTGAGTATCCATGTAAATAAAGGCGCGCCACAACATGTACGATAACTGGGCACGACTAATTTAAGCTAATGCTGTAGGATACAAATGTCTTTGGTCAATATGACTAAAGAGCTTTTATATGGCTAATAACAACAACAGGGAAACGTTGCAATGGGTTGCATTAGGCTTTATATTTTAGGTAACGAAGTATCATTTTAGCGATAAATTGTGTGCTTATATTGTTTAAGCTATCATCTCGTTTGGTGGGGCTTTAAATAGGGAGAAAATTGTGGTAAAATAATTTGAAAACAAAAACTACGTCTCCGTTATGACTTGTGCCCAATTTTCAGAACAATCCTAACATCACTGTGAGATGAGAAGTCAATTTAGTTAGTGTTACATCAACAATAGCCACAAAAAACAAGCGAAAAGATTTACCTCCACAGGGTGAAAACAGGGACAGTTTTAAGTTGTTTATTTTCTTTTAAACCATGCTCCTACTTTTGTATATTTGGTTTATAATCTATCAAAAGTCACATTGAGATTTGAATTGTGCGCTGTCCTTCATGCAACATAAATTTTTGCTAATTTATATCAATGAACAAAATTCACCAAAATACCTCATACTAATTGTTCAGCACAATTAATTAAATATTTAATAGGTCGATGTAAAGATAATGCTGGACCCCTGTGTAGATTTTGAGTAAAATGTTTTTTAAAGCTTATGACAATGAATATTAATCGGAAGCATTATATATCTACATATTTTTGAAAAGCTTAGATTATAAATATGTACAAATTAATTAATTCCATATTCCAATATGAGTCCAATATGTATATCACCACATAAATTAGTTTATGTAAGAGAATAGAACTTGAACTAGGAAACGGTGCCTCGTGTTTTTAAAATTATTGCTAACAAAATTTTCAGTATAAGTTTTTGTCTATACAACCGTCGTAATCCTAAAAAAAAAACGCAAACCAAATCTTTCAGGGCATATTTTAAAAAATATAGGACGAACTTATACAATCTAAGGCATCGTTTTTAGCACAACCTGTGCTCTTTACAATGAAACATATTTGATGTTTCTATGAAGAGCGGTTTTCGAGAAATATATGATTTCAAAATGTAGAATGTGCCCCAAAAAATGAAATGCCTGAAAAGATCAATTAAAGATTTACGGGTAATTGCAACGGTTAATCAGTTCGGTCAGCGGGGAGCCTTATCGTCAGATAATCCCTTCAATCCTTAACACCTCCTGTTCAACAGCCACAATATACTCATAGGAAAACTAAATCGAAATTATAATTGAACTATTTCAAATAAGAACTTCGATACAATTTTTTCGCCAGCATAAAGATTGAAAAAATAGACTGTTCTTTTAAGGAGAAGAGAAAAATCGTCGTTTTTTAGCTTAATGGACATTAATTGACTATCGTACACCTTGTAGTTTTATCATCTAATCATCATCCAATTATATGTCATCATTTCGATACGAAAAAACCTAGTCGGCCTTACCCTATATTTCCAGTCACACTAAGATGAGTCATATCTCCTAGTACCACACAGAGATATAGATATGTGATCAGTGTTTTTTTTTAAGCGGAAACGGAGTAAGCGCTGCAATGCCGAAGACAGAAGATTGTGGGGGGTTAGACCTACATCGGGGAGATGTCATCTTCCCAAGGCAAGGTGTAAAAGGAGTTCAGCGTTGACCTTACTTCCTTTCCTACCTTGCCATCATTGGCAGGGGGAAGATGAGTTTCTCTCTTCCTAATGCAGAATTGCAAACATGTACCCAGCCAATCAGGAGATACTTGTAGCCTTCATAGGCGCTTTTCAACCATATACAAGGGTCACCTGATGCAAAACGATGTACTAGCGATGACATCAAAGACGGTATGATTAGTAGCGAGGATATATAAACTAAATAAACTATCGTCGATTATCTTGTTGCGAAGAAAAAGGTAAATCATATACGCGTACACAATATAGGCCTACAGACCCATGGCTCTAAAAAATAAAAAATGTGAGTGATGTAAAATGACAAAACAGAAGTGTTTTATAAACGGTTCTCTGGTTGGATAACTCACTCTTGCTTTTATC
>JAVFBY010151446.1:0-11508 GCA_034781015.1 Tonicella lineata
CCCCCCCCCCCCCCCCCCCCCCCCCCCCCCCCCCCCCCCCCCCCCGCCCCCCCCCCCCCCCCCCCCCCCCCCCCCCCACCCCCCCCGCCCCCCCCGAACTAGCCCCTAGCCGAGGCAACTTCGACCCTCTCAACTTCTTTTTTTAAAAGCCTGTTTCTCTCATATCACTATGAGTAGACATTCTTAGTTATGCAAATTGATTACCTGATCTTAAAACAGGGTAATTTCGAAGAAGCTATCTTATGTAGTTCTTATAGCTTATATCAACTTTTAGAAAAATGGGTCGAACTAGCCGCAGTCTCCCTACAGCGATTTACGATCGTGTCGCTCAAGTACTTTGCTAACGACACACACTATAGAGATTGGTCGATAATTATTAATGTCTGATTTTGTTCCACATTCGAACATGGAAGTAAGCCGACCAGTTTTCCATTAAATAGGGGCAACTCCACATTTAATACTACAGTTAAAACCATAACATGAGCCGCACATTTCAGAACTCGTGCACTTATCTGATCTAACCCTGTCGCTTTACAAGCGTTAAGAGATTTAAGTTGATTTAGTACAGAATTAACAGCAACTTGAGGGATAGAAAAATTTGTCATTATACATAGTTTTGCATTCACAAAATCACGTAAATGTGAATCATCATATTCATCAATTCCATTCGCATTCTTAATATTGGTAAGTTGGTCCATGGCTAATCGTACCCTTTGTAGACACACACATTTACTCCTAAATTTGGTTTTAGGCCATCATCTAGAAAATCACTCATCACTTTGTTTATACCCTGGCAACGGAGTTAAGAGAGGGATATATTTTGTGGTTCGTACGTACGTACGACTACGTATGTAATGCTGTATTAGTCATGACTCGAGATTTATTCATAGGTCACTTTTATATGAAACGATAATTGAGCAAGTCTCTTGGACGTTTGACTTTTAGGGTTGTATTGTATTTGTATTTGTTTATTCACCATAAATAACAATAAATTGTTTGTATATAAACATATATAATATTTGACGGGAATAAAGTCTATAAGACGTGTTCTGTCCCATATAAATACGAATATCTAACTACAAAATATAATGTTATTAGGTGAAAATAATAAGAAATTAAATTTGGAAGACGGGTGTGACGGATAACACAAATGCAGAATGTATTTTCAATTATGTGCTCATCAAATAGAAGAGAGAAGAAATTCTTTAAGTTTTGCTTTAAAATATGACAGGGAATCAATATTTTTTAAGTATGATTGGGAGTTTGTTCCATTCTTTTGGACCGGCGTGTTTTAAGGAGTACAAAGAAAGATGGGGAAAAGTAATGGGTCTATAAAGGTTTAAATAAACATTTCGAGTTGGGTAACTATGGACGTCTATGGACATTTAATGTGGTTAATAATACCTACGTTTCGGAAAGGTTTTTGGGAAATAAGGCTGATATGTGATGTCCATGTTATTTTTTTGTTCAGTACAATTCCAAGGAATGTATGTTCTCCAACCCGCTCAATCTCTTCTCCATTACCAAGTAGTCATAAGCTTGATTTTACTAATATTAAGTGACAAACGATTTGTAAAAAGCCTTGACTGAACTTTGTCATCCGCAAACAAAGTGAAACGAAGAAGATCAGAAGAATTGGTGATGTCATAAAATTAGGAAGAGAAGAGACCCACGAATAGATCTTTGCGGAACGCCATATTGAATAATTGATGGAGAAGAAAAGTAGGTATATAGTTTCACATATTGAGTTCGGCCAGACAGGTAGCTCTCGAACCAACTGTTAGCAATATGACGGAAACCGTAATGTTTTAATTTATTTTAAGTAGAATTGGGTGATTTACGGCATCGAATGCTTTAAAGGTTGCCATGCTGTAGTGTTTCTTGTTCTCTTCTTTAATAAGGTTGTTGTACAATAAACTATCAGCATGAGTTGTAGAATGGTTTTGTCGAAAACCGAAGTGTTGATCTGACATTATATTATGGACATCTATAAATCGGTTATAACATTTGTACATAGTTTTTCAAGAATTTTGCTAAGCTATAGTCAAAACAGATATTAGGCGATAGTTTTCTGGCGCAAAAGAGTCACTGGATTTAAACAATGGAGTGACTCTGGCCGCTTTCAAAGAATCTGGAACAAAACCGGTGCTAAAGGATAAGTTAAATATGTGAGCTAATGGTTGAGAAATAAAGGAAGAAACTATTTTAAGATCAGCCATTCGAATACCATCAATGCCAGGTGAAGATTTTTTAAGATCTGTTATAACTAACTCAACATTGCCAGCAGAAACAGTTGGAAACTGAAAAGAATCAACCACGGGAGGACCAAGATAATCCGAAAATTGTTTACTACTTGATGGTATTTTTTCATCAAGTTTAGAGGCAATGGTAGTAAAATATTTATTGAATTCTTCAGTTGATTCCGAGAGTGTTAAATTACAGTCAGTCACTGAAGAATTCTTCCCATCACGACCTAAAAGTTGATTCAGAATTTTCCATGTAGCTTTGATATCTTGATGGCTTTCATTTAATTTATTTTCAAAGTATGTTTTGCGAGACCGCTTAATTAAGCCATTTAATTTGTTTCTATAAAGCCTATACTGCTTCCTGGATGCCACATCATGCGATTTTAAATATTCTCTATATAATTTATTTTTTTCAAAAATTGATACAAGTAGTGATGAGGTTATCCATGGCTTGTGGATTTTAGCTTTAGGAGAATCAAAGGAAACCAAAGGAAACACGTCATCATATACTTGTGTAAATTTACGAGAAAATATATCAAGTGCAAGCTGTGTATCCACACATGTTAGAACATCACTCCAGTCAATGTTTTCAATCCTCCGCTGAAAGGCTAATAATTGATCACATGTCCTTTGGCGGTATGAAAAGGAGCGTTTAACATTTTTAACTGAGAGCTCGGGAAAAATACTGAAAATAGGAAAATGGTCAGAGATTTCATTGAGCAAAATTCCACATATAGTATTTTCAGGAAAAAAATTTGTAAATACATTATCAATAAGAGTGGCAGTTGAATGAGTAACACGAGTTGGCTTCGTAATCTGAGGCAGAAAGTGGTGGCACTTTAGAATCTCGAGAAAATCTCTGGATTGTCGGTGCAACTCGGATTTTAGGAGATCAATATTAAAATCACCTGTCAATAAACATTTTTTCTGAGACGGTATCGATTGAAGCAACAAAGAGAGTGACGAGTTAAACTCGTCAATAGATTTCCCAGGAGGCCTATATATAGCACCTATGAGATACTTTGTAGAAAGAACTTCAATGTCTAGAAAAAGTGATTCAAAATTATTTCCGCTATCAGCGTTTGACGACAAGTCATTTCTAAGTATACATGGAAAGCAACTTTCAACATAAACTATAATACCACCTCCCTTACGGTTAGTTCTAGAAGAACAAAATGCCGTATAACCAGGTATTTGATAAAGAGACTCAGACGAACGATCAAGCCAACTTTCTGTGAATACTAAGATGGAAAATTTGTGTTCTAGATTTCCCAAATAACCGATGAGTTCATCGAATTTGGATTTTAAGCTTCGTACGTTCAAATGAAGTACAGACAGGCTACCAGACAAGTCTGTATTAATGTTTGAAAGGCGTGACGAAAAGCTAACTTCTGTATAATATTTTGATTGACTTGCGTTTACGGAGTTCCAGTAGGATATCTCCTCATCATTATCTTCGACACATACCTTCTGGTTATGAAGATCATCAAGTTTGAGCGGGTTGAAGCAAATATTCTCAAGAAATTCAAGGTTTATATTAGAAGGAACGGTTAGCGGCAAAGCCGGTTCTGGGGTAGTAAAGAATATATCGTGAAAAGGTAATACGGAGAATAAATCATCGAATGGAACAAACTCCTCGTCCACGGCGTTGTCAGTCATTAGAATAGGAGGTTCGAAGTATGAATAGCGTGTGAGTCTTCTCTCTGATAAGCACAAATAGTTGATATAAATCTGTAAGCATAAAACAGATACATTTAATTCTATAGGTTAGCCACAAAACAAACAACAATAGGAACAAAATATTCATAGTTTGGAATAATTGCAAAAAAATATGGTTATATGGGTTTTGCAATTTTACCAAAAACAAAAATATAAAAAAATAAAAATAGGAAAAAAGTTGGAACTGTATCATGTTGACTAAGGCTATTTATAGGATTGTTTTAAATGATTAAACTGATAAAGGTTAGTGATATCCAGGAGAGCCCATTCAGTTTGTCACAATAGGATAAGTGTATGATGTAGAATTTAGTACATATTCATACACATATATATTGTTCAAAAGTAAAAAGGCACTGGCACATTTAAGTATATATAGGCCATTGTTGCTTCTATGTCTGTATAAAGATGTGTATCTCCATAAATGCAGAGAAAGAAAATTTGACATGTGCATACATACGCGGCAACACCGTGTTAAAGCACGCAGCCAGTGATCTGTTTTGAGTTCACGCATTCTAAAATGGCAGCTGGGCACTAATACACGATATTGCCTACACATCACACACAACCAAATCAAAAACATATACCTATATATAGGGCCTACACATCGATTTATTTTCGTCACTGTTTACTCGAGAGTATTTCACTCATATGACGTTGGTATACTTTCGCTGTAAGTAGCAACACAATATAGGACATCCATGTAAGCCACAGAGGAGTTTTAGAAATAAAATCAAATAAGCAACTCCGAATAAATAAATATTGATTACCATGACGACTTAATTCGGAGTTACTTATTTGATTTTAATATAGGACATGATAAAGTGAACTAATTAGTGCTTACTACATAATTATTGACATTTACATACTTGTACATATATATTGTTCAAAAGTAAAAAGCACTGGCACACTGTAGTATGTATATATATATATATATATTGCTTTTCCTGTATGTATGAAGAAGTACATATACACATCCATGCATGTGCATGCAAACGCAGCAACACTATGTTACAGCACGCAGCCTGTCTGCTTAAAATGCGTCTGCGCACCACATGTCTATGCATACAGAAGATGAGAGTTCACGCATTATAAAATGGCGGCTGGGCGCTATAACATAATATTACCTACACATTCACACACCCAAATCAAATCATGAACATACATATACGTATCGATTTATTTTCGCCACCGTTTACTTGAGAGTATTTCACTCATATGACGTTGGTATACTTTCACTGTAAGTAGCAACACAATATAGGACATGATAAAGTTGGTTAATTTGTGCTTACTGCATCAGTGTGCCTTGTAATTGTAACTGGAAGTAACTGTCCTTACTGGAATACACATCGTGTATGAATACTCACTTGCACTGTAGATCGCTTACTGCACGAAACAAATAACGTGTGAAACAAACCGAAAACACTTTATCAATACGATTGGTAATAAACAATATACTTCACTGTAATTCTCTTGCATAGCAGTGCTTTACTTCGACACCAAAAGCAACATAACATAAAACAGTGAAGTGTTGTATATAGCAATACGCCCTGTTGCAAAAAAGTAATGTTCACTCCATAGTTGATAGTCTGAAATATACGCATGAAGACTAGACCATATAATCAGCATACAATGTATACATCGCTAAACCTAAATGTCACATAATTGTGAAATTAAGTCAATTTAGAGTTTATATTTAAGACACTTAATAGAAAACGACTGACATCTAGCTATACTTATATCACTTGAACATACACACCTGACATTTATCAGCTCAGCACATGCTATTTAGCTGAAACCAGGCTTGATTTGAATAGTATCGTATTTTATGGCTTGGTTATACTCCAGTAGTAGTCTAAAAATAGCACAGTTACAAGCGCTATACATAGAAAAATACAGTATGGGTGGGGTGTGTTGGGTGGGGTCTGTTATGTAAGGTCTGTAATCCACCTTTCCTAGTCACAACTCGATCATTCTAACAAAACAGGGGTTCATATATAGGGCCTATAGGATTTTGTAACTAAACATTATCTACACAATGCAGTTACAGAGCAGAAATACAGGTGTAAAAAATCGGACACAAAAACGTAAAACCTGCATGAATTTACAATCCACACGACACGAGTGAAAAAATAGATTCATGTTTGTAGTCTTAATTCAAGGTAACTGTACTTGATCACAGGTATGGGCCGAGTTCGACGTCGGTAGCTTCACGTCCATTTACGAACACCTTACCACGCGAGAATCGGACTTTTTTCCCTTCACTATAACACAAGGCCATAAAAGGCTTCAGTTTATCCTTCACTGCTTTGTCTTCCTTGATCAAATCTTCTAACACATAAATTGGACTATCTTTTAACAAAGTTTTGGATTTGAACAGGACTTCTCTGCGCTGTGGTCGATAGATAAATTTAGCAATGATATGCCGCGTTTGGTCACTTTTGACAGCTCCGATCCTGTGCGCATTTTCGATTTTAACATCGGGAATTTCGAGGGAAGATTTTATTAAATCATTCAAAATATCAATACAATTTTCACCCTCTGTTTCTTTAATACCACCAAATCGCAGGTTATAGGCTCTGCTATAGCGCTCTACATCCAGTAATTTGTTTCTCATTTCTCGATTCTCTGACTCCAAGCTTTTCAACGAGGCCTCCATTGCTTTAATTTTTGGTTTCAGCGTATCGTTAACAATTAATTTAGTTTCCTTTAAATCCAAATCAATATGTTCAACGTTTGCTGATAACACCAATTGCTTATGTTCTATTTTTACTAAACGTTCATAAAACCCATCTTGTCTCCTAGCTACTCTGTTTAGCGTGTGTTCTACAGATGACACTTGGGTTGTGAGAATGTCCAAAGGTTTTTTTATAAAAGTTTCAAGATTTTCTTCAGATTCACAAACGGCTGAAGCGGCTTTATCTGGCGATTTAGAAGCATTCGATTTTGAATTCATTTTAGGGGAAGAATCGCTATTATTAGAGTCAATATCAGAAGTTTTACCGTTGTCGTAAAACCAGCGTTTTGTTTAGGTACTCGTACCTCACTCAGCCTAACCGCTGGTTGAAAAGGAGCAGACAGTCGTGAATTGTCACCATTGGACTAAGGAGCTAGTTGATAACAGCAGCCAAGGGAAACCGATTTGTCAACGGGCTTTCGGTTTTGACACCTTCACTACCATTTTATTGAAACCTTCACCGGTATATAACCGGCTTGTTCACAAAGAAGGCATCAGGTCAAAACGTCCCCTAGCCAAAACGTCGCCAACCAAAACGTCCCCTAGCCAAAACGTCCACTATATATATTGTGGCAAATACAATAAAAAACGCACTTGGTCATCAATATAATAACACGTTTGTGAATGAGACATTAAACAATTTCAAATTTACTGATAGGTCTCTACCGTCTGGGTTTTTTTAAAACGTAAATCTATGAAACGAAGAATTGCAAAAACACTGGTTAACTCAAAACTTAACTTATGATTGATGTTAATAAACATTCACAGTTTATTTTACACTTAACAAAAATATACTCACAGTTTGCAAGAAAACAATTAAAACAATAATTAAAACGAAAAGCTTGGCAATATGTTTGGTGTTTTCCAAGAGTAATTTTCATGTTTTGACATGTTTTAGGAGGATTAAAATAATTCGACGCCCCGTGATTCCATGCGGACGTTATGTTTAGATTACGGTATCTTTGAAACAAAGAAGGTCCAATTATGTAGCGATATGCATAAAATTGAAGCAAATTGCGTTGGAGTCAATCGTCGAATTACTGCTGTAAGAATGCACAGGTTAATATGACAATGTCATACGACACAAAGTTCAAACTTTGAAAATCTTTACTATCAAATTGTGATTAGATTGTCAAAAAATAATAAATATCATGGCAAACTATACACCTTTACAAAAATCCCCAGTGAATGTTTTGCGTAAAAGGGGTTCTCCAGCCTTAAAAATCGTGACGAAACGGAAAACTAGACATGTCGCCTATTTGTCCCAAGTTATAGTCTGCGTTGAAGAGGTAGATAGTGCGTATTGTTTACAAATTGCTTCACAACGTTAACCTTGTGATTAAATTAAAGAAAAAACACCAGATATGTTGATACCTTCATTAAATACACAATGGAAAACAAATTAAATTTACACAAATGTATCTTTAAAACAAAAGACAGAATAACTGAATCACTGCAACTTAATTAGTTAGATGCTCTGAAGCACTCCAACTGCAACCAGCTGGAAATAATATATACACAAAATAACTATCTCTTCAGAATAGAATTGGTATCAAAACAAAATTGATTTCGTCAAATAACACGAAAGCATGTTGATATATGGACATTTGTAAATTATTCTACAGAAAATATAGATAGACAATTAAAGCCGACAGAAAACTCAAAATGAATCAGTTACTTATATTATAATTAAGGGTTTTATCTTGACTAGCTTTAAGATTTTCAACGATGAGTTGTAAGATAAAAAATATTGTATGTGCACGGCACGACCTATTTTCACCAGTATACATTGTAAAGAAAGATTAAAATAAAAGCAGAAATTTGCTTTTGCAAGGTCAAACATGTTGAAATACTCATAACTCTATTTGTGATACATATCAGACATATGGAATGGATTCCCGTCCAGTACTGGCGGGTCAGCCTTGAATGCCTTTGTAGCTCAGCCCTTGAAAAATCAAAGAAATTATGTACAAATATTTATTAGCAGTGAATTGTAGACAAGGAATGTTTAAATGTGTATTTTAGAGAAATTTACCTTGTAATATTACATCTGAAGTAGAATCATCTGTCCGAAACAGCAAGACTGAGTTAAACTTGGTATGATTAAGGTAATTTGCTGTTAATGGTATACATATATAACCACAGATTTTGCAGGAAATGACACTTAGACATGTCGAATATGATAATTTCAACTCAGTTCGTGGTGTGACAGGTGAAAGTGAATGCCATCCTTCAACGTTTCAATCACCAAAGCGTCATTTTGACCTCAGAAAGCGGCATCAAATTTTAAATTAAAAACATATTATACATGGATAACAAATTTCAAGTAATTCCATACCGTTTAAATATCTTTATGTTTGTGTTTTCGAGAAATATGCTTATTAAGATTACCCTTTATGGCGAATCTTCTGTCACAAAAGTCACAACTATGGGGCTTTTCCTTGGTATGAGTAAGATAGTGCCTTGTACGACCGTGTGCATAAACAAATCGTTTATCACAAAGTTTGCAGGGAAATGGCTTCTCTTCAGAATGTACACTCATGTGACCTGTCAAATCTCTCTTTCTCTTAAATGATTTATCACATTGTTCACACTGATATGCTCGGTTTGAGCTGTGACATTCCATATGAATTTTCAGCTTACTTCTGTACATAAATCGCTTATTACAAATATCACAAGAAAAGTAGGTGGAATTTGTCTCAGAATGAATAACTGTATGACTATTTAGTGCTTTTTTGCGCTTGAATCGTTTGTCACAAAGTCTGCAGGGAAATGGCTTCTCTTCAGAATGTACACGCATATGACTTGCCAAGTGGACCTGTCTTTTAAATGAGTTATTACATTTTTCACACTGATATGGTCTGTTTGAGTTGTGAATAACTGAATGAATATTTAGTTCTTGTTTGCGCTTGAATCGTTTGTCACAAACTTTACAGCTCCAAGGTTTTTCATCCGAATGGCTAACCATATGGTAGTTTAATTTTAGCTTGCTCTTAAATCCCTTACAGCACATAGAACAAGTCCAACATGTTTCATCAGAATGGATGACCATATGTAAAACAAGCCCACGTTTGCTCTTTAATTGTTTACCGCATGTCTTACAAGTCCAAGTGTTTTTCAAATGCTTCTCCTCTGTTTGATTTGGTTCCATCGTTTCTGTACTTTCCATTATTTCCTTTTCATCAAAAACAAGGTGTCTTTGAGAGTAAAGGTGACAAAATCCACAACTACAAGAAGAAAATATACACGTTAAACTTATATTTGGTAAACTTTGATAAATTTGATAATTCCAAAAAGCTTCATCGATTTGGTAAAAATAATATAAGTTCAGACATGTTAAAAACGATTTGTAATAAAAATGGTTTTGCTTGAAGTCAAGGATGGTCTGTTTTCTGTCAAAAAAACAGTACTACATGTATGTCGAACGTTTAATTAGATAAAGGTCAGGAGGAAAATTTTGACTTTTTGATTTTGAAATTTTCTTTTCATAATCTTGATAATGCAAAAAGTTTGAAAAAAAGTATTTAAGAAGGTTTTTTCTAAGATTTAAATTGTAAATTGGATGCATCAAAGAGTATGTGTATGGGCAGGCCGAAGGGATTAACGTGATTATTTCACCTAAACTGACTACCTGATGGCCGACCTTAAGCCAATTAGCAAAAAGGTCTTAATACATTTAGGGTCTTTTCCCCGCTTTCTTTTTTTCTTGAGATTTAAAACGTTTATTTCTCGTAAACTATTTGCACTAAGTCTTTGAAATTTCCCACACTCAATCTTGACCCATTATCTAAAAATCCGTCATGCAGTTTTATTATATTCATTTTCGTTTATAAGATACTAAGCAAACATTTTTTAAAAGCAGATTATAAAAAAAATATACATTTTTAATCGATTGTGCATAAACTAACTCGAAATTAGAAAAACGCTACGGCTATGACAGTTTTTAGTTGAAATATTGATCTAAAAAGACATGCATTTTTTTTTAAAATATCCCCAACCATCTAATAGAAATAAAAATTACAAACAAAAGTCCATTTCCAAACGTTATTTTACGTTTTTGTTTATTTTTGCCATTATAAAATAAATTAGATCATGATAATATAACATTATATTTAGAATATTGAAATCTTCCTCTTTCTAAATATACATGTTGTTAGTATAATCATCCTTTGGAAATAACCGCAATAGCATTTTTTCCTCCTGACAGGCCACAGAGTCCTTAAGCGGTCACTAGATAATGTTCCGTTATTTGTATTATCTGAAACACGTCACCAATGTATACTAATAAGGTAGTTTACCTGATAGTGTTGATTATGCGTCTCTAAATGATCGATGTATCATTTTGTTCACATATATGTTCAATAGACGGTGTTTCCAGTCTATTCTCTTTCGTTTCTTTTGAGCATATGTTTTAGCTCGTTGATTTAATTAGACTTATATAGAGGATAGTAAGACTACAAAGTATACTGAGTGCCTACAATTCGAGTGATTCGTTCTCAAAATTGTCGGCTTGAGATTAGATGTGAATTGCCACTCACACGATGTCACACAGTGGCAGCTGCCCAGGGGCCCCACTGGCTTAGGGGCCCCATGCTAAGCTATGTTTAGTTTGTAACTTGCAGTCAGTAAATAAAAAAAAACGTATTCTAAACTATAAATTGAAACTGCACCTTTGTTTTACCAAAGATAATGTACAACATTAATGTTACCCGTAAATTTTCTGACAAGTTTAGTAATTGTAACTTATGTAAGGCTGTATTTGTGGAGCCCGCTATTCAAATTTATTTCGTAAAGTCCGTTTCATGCGTA
>JAVFBY010151557.1:0-11508 GCA_034781015.1 Tonicella lineata
AGTGAACAGACATTTTCCTTCGCTTTCGTTTTCTAAGTACAAAATGAGTTGCGTGCGCAGCTTGAACTTAATTTTTGGCAGCGTTACGACAATCTCTTTAGACAATGACAGGGGCTAGAGAGCTGTTGTTGTCGAAAGAGATTGTCGTTAACGCTGCCAAAAATTAAGTTGAAGTTCACCTGATCCATAGCACAGTACTAAAGTACTGGGATATTGTCCCCATAGCTAGGCTAATACCCGGTCCAGTTTACTGGGCTAAATGATCTGATTGAGCGATTCTGAACTGTTGACAGTGATGCTCCTCGTATTAAATGAACAATTCGTAACTGAATGGACAATCTCATTAACCATAATGATGCCCCCACATTACAGTGATCTGGTGTTCTTATAATGTCAGCATACTCACAAAAATATATGGATAAATCATTAAAACACCATATGTTTACATCCTCTGTTCTTCTTTTTTTTCCTCATGTTATATTTGGACATGTGAAGAATTTAACCTCCAATGACTCGAGAGCTCAATAAAAAGGGCGACAACTCTTTCTAGCACCGGTAAGTAAAACTCAGCTCCTTCGGTTCCACGGCCACAATTAATGTCACATTGATTACAGTACACTGACTGCCCCGTCAGTACTGTAAATATGGTATTGTGTCTTTATAAAGCAATAAAGTCCAACGTCTACCAGATGTTTGCGGCTAAATAGGTTACTGTATGCACAGTAACAGCCATAATACCAGAAGTCCATTAACTAGTTAATGTACTTAAGGATGGACAGCCCCTTCGAGGTCAAAATTTGTGATTTATTTTTTTATTTGTTTTATAAGAACATTCTCCTTTTTGTCCTGGATTAAGCGAAAACCTTATATAAAAATTCTAGTTAGAAGTCGTTCAATTTTAAGTTTGAAAATTGTGATTCCAGTGCACAGCTGGGCATGCATGTTTTGCCTGATTTCTAGCTCTTCGTTTTTTGTCGAAATTTATTTTTTTCAACTTTGTTTTCTCGAAAACCATTTGAGGTACACCCATGAATTTCAGCACGCTTATTAGTGACATAATAATCTAGTAAATCAGATTTTTTGTAGCAATTTTCCGAAATTAACTAATTAAAATTTGACTTTCAACATTAAAAGACGAATTATCAAAAAAGTAAGCCGAATTAAAAAAAAATGAGACACAGATTACTAGATTATTATGTCACTAACAAGCATGCCAAATTTCAGGTCTCTCGCAGGTCTCTGAAGATCTTTCCTTGTTTTTACCATGGTTTTACCGCGGTTCACCCCACTTTATGCCATGATTTACTGTGGTGGGCATATATTAAACAATGGTTTACCACAGTTGTGACATTGTTAACTGACACCGTTTTTTTTTGCTTATCTTTGACACCATAAACATTGTTATAAATATTGAGTAAGCCTACTATAAATCGTATCATGTTTTAACGCTATGCCACGCTTTAATACTTTGTACATTGTTTACATTTTTCAGAATATTGTGTCCCATTTCGTTAACTTTGGTTTCCAGCAGTGTGGTTTGAGGGATATTCCTTTGTTGACTTGCCTTGGTAGATAAGATTTTCAAGGCCCACTAGCCGCTGGGATAAAACTTTTTATAAAAGAAAAAAACGGCGTTTCTTTATTTTCCCCAGATAGAAAAAGTTTCCATTTTTGGCATAAACTGCTGGGAGTTTTGATTTCCTATTTTTCTTTAAAATCATTTAAAAAGATTGTATACAATATGGTATCATAGTGTTACGATATATGCTACAAACGGACACTCGTAGTTGTAGCACGTGTCATTGCTTAACCGACGTGTAGAAATCTGTCGTCCAACTAAAACAACAGCTGCCCAGGTCAAACTTCTGTCTGGAAAAGAAAATATGAATACATTTAGGAATAAAACTAAACATACTAGAAGCCAACAACAGCCTTTTAAAACCAAGCAAAGCTCTACAAACCTCCTAAAATTTGACGGTAAATTTTGCGGACGCAAACACGAGCAAGATAGAACTAAATACCCAGCTTAGGACAAAGAATGTGCAAAATGTGGTCAACTCTCACAGTGTCCAAATAGGAAATCTGCCAAGGACCAGAAAAAAGAACGATATGTGCATAAAGTGGACGTCGAGATTACTCGTCTGACCTATCTGAAGACTTCTCTGAAAACATTTTAACTGTTGAACACATAAACTAATCACTGACAAACTTTTTGCAACTCTTGTCCACGGAACAGAGATGCTTAAATTTCAAGTCGATTCTGGAGCAAGAAGCAATGTTATTTCTCACTTAGACCTCCCAGAAGAGGCAGTCATTGATAATGTAACAGTCAAACTCACAATGTACAACAAATCGAGTACCGGTATCTAAGCTTTGGGTAGAACCAAGTTGAGACTTATTCACCCCAAGAACAATAGAAAATATACAGTACACTCTGTTGTTGTTGAAGAACGGACCTTCCTCTACTTGGCATTCGTGCGGCCCAGAAAATGGAACTATTTAAGGTTCTTCATGAAAACATTCTTACTGTCCATTCTAATAGTGCCGAGCCACCCACGTCTGTAACAACGACTTCAAACTCGCCTTTGACGAGGGCATTCTTTCCAATTTTAGTGATATTTTTACTGATAATGTTGGCTTTCTTTAAGGTGAAGAGCACTTGGAGATTGACAAAATTGTTACTTCTAGCAAACAACCTCTTCGACGTGTGCCTGTTGCTCTCCGAAAAACACTTACAACTGAACTTACTCATCTTGAAGAACAACAGATCATTGCTCCAGTTGACACACCTACAGATTGGGTGTCAAGTCTTGTTATTGCGAAGCGACCCAATGGATCTTTAAGGATTTGCATTGACCCAAAACCTATAAATAAGGCTCTGAAACGCATTAACTATCCACTTCCTGTCATAGAAGACTTACTACCTGACCTTTCAAAAGCTAAAGTGTTTTCAAAATGTGATGTTCATCATGGATTTTAATTTGGCATGTGTGTTATCCTAATACTTTCGGCATCCCTTTTGGGCGATACCGGTGGTTGAGGCTTCCGTTTGGAATTTCCCCTAGTCCTGAAATCTTCCAAAGAAGGCTCAACAAATCTCTACAAAACTTGCCTGGTACTTTCCTTGTCGCTGATGATTGATTGATTGATTGGCGTTTTAAGCCACATTCTGTCGCTGATGACATTCTCACAATAGGTGAGGCTGGAAACATGGAGGATGCAATTAAAAATCACGACAATCGCTTTCTGTTACTCCTACAACGCTGGAACTCAAAACTCAAACCGTTCCTTTCATAGGACACCAACTGACTTCTAATGGACTTAAGGCGGAAGCTAAGACAATTGAAGCTATTATACATATGCCTGTTCCCATAGATGTTCCAGGTCTACAAAGAGTTATTGGCTTTGTCAACTATTTGTCAAAATTTCTTAATGGACTTTTTGACTTGTGTGAACCTTTGCGTCATTTGACTAAAAAGGGCACAGACCGGTGCTGGACCCATGAACATGACAAGGCCTTCCAATACATAAAAATGACTGTTACTCAAACCCCTGTACTTCGAAATCACTGAAGAAGTTACCCTTCGATTTGGTTCTTCTCAAACAGGACTTGGTGCAACTCTTTTTCAGAAGGGCCAACCTGTGGTCTATGCGAGTCGTGTCCTCACTGCGACGGAGAAAAACTATGCTCAAATTGAAAAAAAAAAACTTCTGGCAATTGTTTTCGCCTGCTCCAAGTTCCACCAATACACTTATGGCCGACCAGAGACAGTCCACTGTGACCATAAACCTCTGGAGTCTATCCAAAAGAAACCAAACGACTGCAACGTATGCTACTAGCTCTTCAAAAATATGACATTGCTATCGTCTACAAAAAGGGCTCTGAAATGTATCTAGCGGACACGTTGTCTAGAGCCTACCTCCCAGTCACGGAGGGAGGTACTCACCATGATGAAGTGTCTGTGGTCGAGGAGGAAATTCAACACGAACAAATTACAGACTACTTACTTGTGTCCAATGCCCGTCTGAGTGAAATACAAGATGCTACTGAAAATGACATCAGCCCCCAAGCCACAAAACAACTTATTCCTAAAGGATGGCCGATACGCAAAGAAGACGTCCCCACTACTGCCCTACCTTATTTGCATATGCGAGACGAATTGTCAGTTCAACTCCAGAATTATCTTGAGAGGCCACCGTTGTGTCATTCCTAAAGGAATTCGATCAGATATATTGACACGGCTCCACTGCGCCCATATCGGGATCGAATCATGTCGACGACGTGCAAGAGAATGTATCTATTGGCCGCCTATGAATGTTGAAATTAGTGACTTCGTCTCGAAATGAGAAACCTGCCGTACTTACCATTCCAAACAACAAAAAGAAACTCTCACACTACACGACATCCCGGATCGCCCTTGGTCCAAACTTGGCACTGACATCTTTACAATTAATTCAAAGGGTTTTCTGGAAACAACTGACTATTTTAGCGATTTCTTTGAAGTTGATCAACTACACGATAAAACGTCAAAGGATTTTCAAGCTCAAAGCTCACCTAGCCCGTCATGGCATCCCCAACATTATCATGTCGGACAACGGACCCCCATTCAACAGCAAGGATGTTACTACTTTTGCCACCCAGTACGGTTGTATACACACCACCAGTTCACCCGGATATCCACGTCCCAACGGCAAAGCAGAAGCCATGGTCAAAATAGCAAAACGTGTCATTAAGAAAGCCATCAAATAAAAAACCGGCCCCTTTCTAGCACTTCTTTAAGTTCGAAGTACTCCTACAGAAGGTCACAATAGCTCTCCATCTCAACATCTCTTTAATCGGCGCAATAAAACTTTGTTATCAATAACACGCCATCTTTAAGTACCAGACCTACCTTCTTCCGTGCTGAAAGAAAAAAAACCCAGAAAAGCAGAAACACTGCTACAATATCCATTCGAAAGACCTTTACCCTTTAAACGTTGGCGATCCAATTCGAGTCCAACCGACTTCTCTTTTTGAGAAAAAATGGCGTAAAGGAGTGGTATTGAAAAAAGTGAGCGCTCGTTCATACCTTATAAAGCTAGGCAATGGTACAGTCCTAAGAAGAAATAGGTCACACCTCCGTGCCACTGGAGAATCGACAACACCTGTAATTGGAGGCATACCAGACTTTCCCCATAAACCAGAACCAGATGTTCCATAATCAAAGCGACATTCTCCTGAACCAGTCCGAGACCAAAATCGGGTCGTTACTAGAAGTGGTAGAACATCAAGACCACCAGGTTATTTAAAGTACTGTGTGTGAAATGCATTTCGCCAGGACTGAAAGGGACAGTTTATTGAAGTGCGTTGTGTTTTAGTTTGACTTTCGTTTTATCATATTTACGATCTTGTCAACAGTAAGCCAATCAGACAATTTATATTTTATCGGTTAATTTCTTTCAAACGTTTTATAATTGAACTTTATAATTCAAGACACTTTAATTCTCCTGTTAATGTTAAAGTTAACTTTCTGCTTCGATTTCTTTGAAAAAGGAGATGTTCTGATATATGCTACAAACGGACACTCGTACTTGTAGCACGTGTCATTGCGCATGTGTATAAGGCGGGTCGCATTACGATGTTTCACAAACTTTATTAGGCTATTATTTTAATACGGTACATCGCACATTCACGGTTTAATTCGTTTCAGTCAAGTTTTGGCCTAAATTCTATTGAACATAAAAAACATAAAGCAGGCACACGAATTATACACTGTAAAAAATGACACTGTTATTTTAATTGCTGGCAATTTTGTGACCAGTGTTTTTCACAGTACTTAATAGTTCGTATTTTTACACCTGAAATACTGGCATATTTACAGAAGGAACTACTGTAGATTAACTGCAAACTACATGAATGAAGATTCCAACAAGATATCAGTAAATATATGGTTGGGTAAGTTTTAATTTGTATCTAACCCCTAATGTATATTCTACAGTTATCATGATACAATTGACAGAACAGATCCATTAGCGAAAACTAAAAATCAAACTTTTCTGTACAATTCTGTCAGTAAGTGATCAGCAAATATATATATTAGCAAGACGAACATTAGCTTCAGGGAAACTAGATCTGAGTTTAGCCTATAGTCTCTCAGTAACAGGGGTTGTGTTAACATTTTAACGAACTGCTTCAATTTATCATAGATTGCTTTTAGTCTTTATCAGAAACTCTTCTATTTATCTTGTTTCTTGTTTAAATACCAAGAATCCCAGTATGCATACAGGAATTAACACCATAGTCGTATGATGTTAGAATAATGAGGATATTAACACAACTGCAAACAATATTGGGCAGTGTGTGTTCTTGTAAAATGAGTACCGTCACCAACCGTCACCATTGTTTCCTCATTTAAGAGTAACAGTTTCAAAGTATGCAGACACTGGGTAATTATACTGTAATGATGTAGTGTGCAACACGCTAGTAATATAAAAATGTATGTTCATGAGATAAGTCAACCTATATTCGATTGTCAGACATAATAAGCTTGCGCATAAATGTCATATGTCATATCTCATACACACGGCACTTGACTCTTATAAATCGATCACATAAACCAATCCTGTTCAGACCAATTGCGGAATTAGTTTTGGAAGACAAGGAGGATGTAAGATTGTTTATAACTTAACTTATTGGAAGCTGATTCAGAGATTGACATTCAATAATAGACAATTCGAAGCTGTTAACAATCTAAACTCTCTCATTATTGAAAATGTACAACGATAACCAATCCACTATTTCATTGAACTCGACATTTGATCCAGACAATGCTGACACCATAGTAAGAGTCTATTCTTCTGTTGTTCTTGTTTTAGTTTTCGTGAGTGTTGCACTGTCTGTCGCTGAATACAGCAAACTCTTAAAAAGCACTGGTTGTAATTTTTTTCTTTCTCCAATACCTGTTGGCATGAGTTTGATTTACGTCACATATGTGGATGAAGATGATTCTAGATTGTGTGTTATCGGAGAGATTCTACAAACGTGGACGATTTGCTGGCTTTCTCTGTCCCTTCTGGTCCACAGTATCATGGCATGGTTAACCATAGAGAAACCCTATCTCACCTGGATTTCTGTTAAACATACGATCCTCGTTCTATGCCTTTGTTTCCTTACATTGACTAGCATATTCGTGGGAGTCACATTAACTTTTCCTTCAGATAGTACAACTGGTCCAACATCGACTGAGATATTGGCGTATTTTTTTGATTTTGCTGTTCTGATACCAGAGCTTGTCGATGTAAATATTACAATGTTAAGGTCGTCTTATATAGCATCTTTACAAAGGCGACGAATTGCTGCTTAAAACCTAGCACCAGGACCCATGTTTGCGAAACAGGACCAATGTTATTGTGTTCAGAACGTTGTTCCCTCTACTATCAATTTATTGACCCCGCTAACGTACAATACTATAGAAATCTTGTTAAACCATCAGCTGCTTCCTCCCTGTAGTTGGAAACACTCCTTGTTGTTGTCCTGCAACTGTGTTATTTTTTATTGTAATACTTTTAAGTGGCTTTAAACACAATGTTATGAAAACAGCAGTAAAGACGATGTGGAAAAAATTTAAAGCGTTCGGAAGATGATCAACTTCCGTTTTAAAGCTGTTGTAATTCAATCCCCGGTGGAGACATGTCAAATTTTACAACAATGTCTAAAATGATATATAAAGTGGTTAGCTATTACATGCAGGATATATATCCTATCTATTTTTGTTGCAGAGGATATACCCAAAGGTTATTGTCATATTATTGAAATATACCAAGATTTCCTAGAATTAAATGGGGTTATATATAAAATGTAACAATCGTCATCTCTGTATAAGGTTAACCCTTGAAAAAGTTTGTGCGGAAAATTGTTTCACAAGTCATGCAGATTGTGATTTATTCTGAAAATTATTTTACCTTGTATTTCCACTTTCCTTCTATCGGTATCATGTTTAATGCAACTTAAAGACTGAATAAACTATAGACTCTTTATTTTGTTATTTTCGAGACTGATAATTCATCACAACTTTTTAGGATTTGAGTTATTCTCTAGTCTAGTGCTTTAAAAAATATAACAAATTAATGAACATCAATAACACCAACAAAATCCACACTTCTAATACAGTACTGTTTACGGAATCTTTATTTGGAATTTTTTTCAAATGTATAAATATTAGATATAAACTTATAAATTAATGTAAAATCAATATACGGTGGTTATTTTTTTATTATATAAAATTGAACTGTTTGAAGACGCATACAGAGTGTTCCATTGGCTACCCGATGGTCGACGAGTCGTAAAGGCTATGACCAATACATGTAGTTAAATAACACATCTTTACCGTAAATAAATCCCAATCTCAACACATCCATAGGATTTGAAAGCAGCGATTTTCGTTTAGTTCAGTCACACTGACAGCATTGTAGAAATCGTTGGTACATAACACGAAACCCTCGTCGCATCACCTTCTGTCCGTATAATGCAAAAAGTGACAATATATACAAAACACAAAGGACAGAGAGCACGACACTATGTTTCCATGTACATGGTGTTATAACGCTGTGGTTAAGAATCACAATTATACTGTTAAAGGCCAGTAGTATAATAAAAGTGATAGTACTACTGATACATGTTTGAAATTTATCTGCCTGTTGCTGGCACTGTGGAACGGTGGTGTCGCGATCTAGGTTCAGGGCGGCAATTTGTCTTCGGTGAGACAAAGCAATTACATTTATTCTGTAAAAGACAAAATTTACACAAATTAACGCGGGAAGTAAAACACCAAAGTCTATAAAATACGCCAATGTCTGTAACGAAGAAAATCCATCTACGGTTTCTAACGGCAGACCAAGAGACACTCCTAAGCATACAGCTGTAAGAATCACAAAACAGGTAAGCAAACCAAATATTGTAGGGTTGACAAAACGAGAAGGTTCTGTGTAAGGGTATTCAATAGGCAGCCACATATGAACATACTGCGTTAACGCAGTCACTGAGCTCCACGCCAAACTCCATGCTTGAATAATTTGCCCAGCTTTACAAAAAGTAGAATCGCTTTGGCCAGCGTACGTTATGCTCATTAAAGCAATACCAACAAAATTATGAGAGATGTAGTGAATTACTCCTGTGAACTTGAAAAGATTGTTAAATTCCGAACAAATTGTTGAACCAGATACTACGAAAGAAGCCAGAAGTGCACTTAAAACCACCAGCGTACAATAAACCTGCACGGCAACGTTTTGTTCTAATATTATAGAAGAACTGTTCGTCATTATGGTACCGTTCATCTCTCTCTCTCTATTAAATAAACAATCCGGGTATACAATCCCCATTGGGCTACACTACCAACTAACGCATACCCATGCTTTCATTGACAGTAAAATTAACCGGAAGTCTCAATGATATATGACATATCCACGTTTGCTTTTTGACGTTACAGTTTTCTAAAACAAAATGAAAGTGTCCTCAACAGTGGTGAAAACAAATTCCATGCTTATTTTGTGCTTTATAGCTAGACTACGTTTCACAATATAGCCCAAAAGAGCTAAAGTTATACATAAATAAACCCTGTAAACGTGAATACACTTGTAGTAACATAGTTGTGGATAAACACTAGCAACATAGTTGTTTATCAAAAGGTTATCCCAAATTACGATCGCAAACAAATCCAGGACTAATTATCGACTTCGTCATGTGATTGGAGCATTATACATTAGTTATTATTTAGTCTGCCCGTATATAACTGTTTCCTTCATCTATATATCATGGCCATGTAGGTTGTGTTGAAGCTATTGTGTTAATCGAAGTACATTTACTAATCTCTTAACGTTGTTTGATTTTCGGAAAGCGAGTCATTGTTTACAGTCACGGTTTTAGATTTAACAAGTATGCTTTATACATATCTATTATCAAAGCAAGAATCCTATGTTTATTTAGGAAATATAGATATGGTTGTACTGTCAAATAGAGCGCGATGATCAGCGCTAGAAAGTGATTATTATTTACACTAAATAAACTTGCAGCTATATTATTATCAGCTTCAGCTGAAACCAAATGAACTATACAAACTTCAAACTTCATTTTCATAGATCCAACTTTTCTGATATTATATGTGAAAAGGTTTACAACTAAATAAAAATCAGCTTCTTTCTCAACATCGAACCCGTGAGTAAAAAACCCTTATGCATTTGTTCGTCTTCTGAAAAATGAAACAAGACAAAAGAAACCAAAAACCCCGAGAGGTTTGCCCTTTAATTGAAAGAGGAGCGAAGCGGTATGGTACACATTTAGGGGTGAATTGTGGCGTCTATAAGAAAGGCACGAACTTAGCTACAATGAAGAGGTCATGGCCTGATTAACCACAAACAAAATTCAAAGATGCAACGATTACATATCTATTTACAAAATCGCGGCATTGTATCATTTTTTAAATAATATGCGTGTTTCCATGGACATTTTAAACGGACTAAAGGGTTTGTTTTCAGGTAGCCGGCCTATATTGCGATGATTTGCTCTTTTTTTATCTTATAGAAAAAATATCATGATGCTGTCAGTATTTTGGTTGTTCTGAGATAGCATTTTCTTTAGTTTGAACAGATTCTAATGCAGAAAACTGTGCCCGTCCGAGAATCGAACCCACAACCCCCAGAGACAGGCACCGAATAGGCGGCAGTAAATGTCGACTCCAGCTGACAAACTTTTTTTTTTATAAGGCCAGTTGGCTGAGTGGCTTAGGTGGTCGTCATTTACTGCTGGCGATTCGGTGCTTGACTCTGAGCGGAGTGGGTTCTATTTCCGGACATGGCTCTGCCTGCAAAGTGTTCTGAACTAGAACCTGTTCAAACTAAGAAGCTCATATTCAAAAATAACGAAAATACTCTTAACTATCATTTTCTAAACGACACAAATAAATATGTTAAAATATACTGTATTTCTGATGTAATCTTTCCCCACCAAAATCTGCTGCCCTTGCATGGAATAACTCTTGGTAATTTATTATTTTCTTTGGCAAGTACGGTAATTTAATTCTTGAATAAGAGAAGCAATAACATGGAAAATTAAAGTGGGTTTCAACTCATGAGCCATGGCAATACATTAACGTTTTCGTCCTCTGGGTATTCCACTGTTGCCGTATGTTACCTGGCATTGTCCTGCTAAAGGAGTTCTCCCCGTCGGTCCATAATGTGAAGCATGTGAGGGCGCAGGATTTTTATCCCGATAGCGTATATCTGTATACATCCGTGCACCAGCGAACGCGTAAACATCGATGTTGGTGTTGCAGAACGGGGCCAATGTATGACATTCTAGATCGTAAACCAGCTTCTCGAAGTCGGTTCCGAATGGTTTGTGCAGACACCCGTGTAAAACCAGGTACGAGTCCTTGTAGAACACCGGCAGGTAGCCTATATGCTCAGTCTGATTAAAATCAGACCTACATTAGCTCCCCGATATTTTATTGTCGCGATGTAGGTCTGACCACAAAC
>JAVFBY010151668.1:0-11507 GCA_034781015.1 Tonicella lineata
TTCAAGATGTTGGATCAAGATGTTGGATGGGATTGCATTCAAGAAAATTCATGGCAACAATATGGTAACAATCACATTTTTGTGTAATATTCTCTTATTTGTGTTGTGAACGTGATAACTTTGATATGAATTGACCAATTTAGTTCAAACTTCAAATATAACTTTATCATTTCAAGATGGCAGATGGGATTGCATTCCAGCAAATTCATGGCAACAATATCGCAACAATTGTATTTTTTATGTAATATTCTCTTAATTGTCTTGTCTAGTTTGATTCTTTCTTTTTAGTATTGTTTATAATATCAAGATCATTATGTTCTTAATATTTTATTTAACTCTTTGTCCCCTACAGGCTTTCCTTGCATGCCCCCTGCCTCCTTGCAAGTCCAAAGAAAATAATTTCAACAAAATTAGGCATGTGGCAGGTGGAAAAGCTCTGCAGCAGTCAGTCTGAGACGTCATTTAGCGTCAACATGGGGCAAAGAGTTAAGCATAGATCATATTTCATAGACATTTATAGGCAGGTGGCTGGCAGGAGTTTCCTGATGTCTGCCTATAGTGCTTCTAAATCTATAAATGGGTATCAGGAAGTCGATTTGTTGTGATGTCCTGTCATTTAGGTGACATACCCCTGAGCACGGCATTAAACTCTAATCAAACAAACAAACATCAATTAGGTAAAATACCCTTGATTACGGCATTAAATAACAAAGCAAATCAGTTTGGACAGTCATTAATAGCTATTACATTATAAGTATAAAGATAAGAAGTAATGAAATGCATTAAAGTTTGTTGTACATTTGACATCACAGGTTTATAGTTTATTGTCATTATTCCAAAGGGGCCCGTGCCGTGGCTTGGTAGTTAGAGCGTCTGACTGGCGTGACTACCGATCCTCCTTCGATGTACCGCACGGGTTTGATCCCATCAGCGGACCTGCTTAGGTACAGAGGGAGTCACATACAATGTAGGTGACTTCGGCTATAGCGGGGGTGGTTTGTCCATGGTTTCCTTCCCGGTTTTCCACCATATCAAGTAGGATTGTCTAAGAAGTGGAGAATCCGTCGTCATATATGTCAATTATCCCTGAGTACGAAGTTAGACACCAATAAAACAAACAAACAAACAAACATTATTCCACATCATTTGCTTTACTTTCACTTCTACTGTAATCATGTGGACCTTTAAATAATCATTTGCTAATCTATAAAGCCTCTTACATCAACTATCATTAGTCTCAGTGTAGTTGATGTTTGTCAGTCTACATGTACATGTTATATGAACTTCTTCACTGAGCTCATACTCATTTGTCTAATTGCTTGGTTTAAATTGCATGTTCAGAGAAAATGTTCTAAAACCAGATACGATAAAAATGCCACAGTTCAGAAACTTAAGTGATTAAATATGTGCCAAACTTGTTTCCTTCACATCTGGTTTCAATATGGTTTTGTACATGCCATATGTTATAAGCTTTATTCTCTAGGTGACTTTGTTGTTGGGTTTTTGTGTGTGTTATCATGCAGATAGTGTTATTGTTTGAGAACATTGTTGACTGTTTCCCATGTGTGTTGAACCCAAAGCATGGAGTTTCTGTTTATAAATAAGCTGCTCTCTCGCTTTATCAGCTGCCCATTAATAGAATAAATATATAAATTATAATTTTGATTATAAAAGTATTAAATAATTATAATTATATATTACCATTTATTAGGGGAAAATTTTCCATTTGATACAAATTAATTGGACTTATTGATTGTATGTTTTCAACCTATATGTGCTAGTGATTTGCGGCAGTTGTGTGACATAGTTTCAAACAAACACCAGCATTAAACACCAAGCAATCAAACAAGCACAAAATTGTTTGCACAGAGATGAAATTTGTCCTAATGCACAAAACTGGTAGCAGCAAGCAAACTCTCCTATAGAATTATCTAGCATGTATTTGCTTCTTTTGAAACTCTTCCCATTTATTATTTAATCATTATTTCTTTAGTTATACCTTCATATCATGTCATCATTAATCAAATCAACAAATGTACATAAATCATAAATCAATCATGCACTGCATGTGACGACATTGAATCACAATGATATACATGTACTCACATCGTTAGTCAAATTCTCAACAATCAATGAAGATTATTAACATTAACTTGTCTATCATTTTTTTTCAAACACGTTCATCATTGTCCTTTCTTCATCATTGTCCTTTCTTCATCCTTCTTGTACGGGTTCGTCCCCCACTGAAAAACATAGCTATTACAGTATGTCCCTAATTGCTACACATATGTGGTATTTTTTAAAAAATATACCTTTGTCCACATTGTCATCTTAAAATAGAATCAAATCGTTCAGTGAATCATACTTGAAAATACTGCTGAATATACAAAAAGACCATAAGGGGAAAACCAGAGATGTCATTTTTGTTAATCTTGAAGAAACTGAGAAACAAAGTTTCAAGACACATGCTTTTTCATTGCACGGCTCAACTTTATACCATACAAAATATGTGACAGCCTTGGATTTTCGGTAAAGTAATATTATGATGTACCTTATGTTGACAACTAGTGGCAGGTGCTATAACCATGAAATTGATAAAAAGTGACATCACCGGTTTTCCCCTTGTGGCCTTCACATGAAAAGAAATTAAACAAAGCAACTATTTGTACATAAAGTGTGTTGGTTTGATGTTTGGTTTTTCTGTACCACACAGGACACTTTTAGAATCGGTTAATGAGGAATTACACAACAGGTATGAGTTCATCTATACGTTAACAAACCCGTTAGAAAACACACCTCACCAACACCCAGTTATTGTTCTTACTAAAACGGGTGCCCTTGGTTTATTGGGAAACATTGTTCACGTTGTTATTTTACTTACATGTAGACTTGACAATTAGGATGGATCCTAATTTATTTGTACATTCATGCATTTGGCAAATGGTGAAATGAATGATGGAACCATAACAGCTGCTTATTTTGTTTACCTCATTAACTAAGGTATTAGATTGCATTTTGTTGGACTGGTTAAGTGTTTTACTAGCATGCCTTAATAGAAAGAAAACAGAACCTTAAAATGCTGCCAATTGTCCTTTATAAAAAGTTAATAGTGGTTGTAAATTATATATTGACAATTGATTAAAAATATTTTAACTTTAATACTCTACTGGATTTGTTTGTTTTCAAACAGTTATAAAATTACTGGATATATTGACAGTAGGTTAAAAGTTTTAAATGTATTCGGACAGTTATGCAAGTTTATCCTTCAAATATTTAAAACAATGATTTTTTTTTTTTTTTAAAATGTAAAGGGCAGCCTGTACAGTCGGACAGTCGCGTTTTGATTAGCCAATTTGCCCAAGTAAAAATTACCATATCGCCCTATATCATGAAAAATCTCAAGGTTGATAAAAAAAATATGACTGCCTCCACTTCTGAATTTGGTTTCTAAATTAAATAAAACTGACACCTGCAGCCCCACTAACCGCTAAATGGGCTAAAACTATTTATAAAAGGAAAATCGGCGAATTTCTGTATTTTTCCCGGATAGAAAAAGTTATAAGCTTTCTGTTTTTGCCATTAACTGAAAGTCTTGATTTCCTATTTTTCTTTAAAATCAAAGTTAAAGTTTGTATTTACTTGAGTACCCATCAAAATAAAGACAGGATTGATAACGGTTGACAAAAGTCCTACCCTTTAAATACTTCAAAGATCTTTTTCTTAGCTAAATTGTGCTACAATCTCATTTAGCGGTTAGTGGGGCTTTATGATCAATTTCTAGTTGACTCGAATGTAGTTTCAAATATATATGTGTCCTTATCACTATATTTTTAGGACATAATCATTTAAGCGATTGGAAAAGTAGTTTTGTGCGATGTTGTTCAACAATGAGTGTCGGAATAATCAAAGGGATGTAACTCCATAAACAGGAAAAAGCACAAATTATTTTTAATGGTTTATAAAATTTATTTGGAAAGCGTTGTGCATTGCACTAGAAGACTTGAGAGATAATACATTTGTTATAGATGTTTTCTCGTTGTGTACAGAATATCCTGACCGTCCTGGTTCCTCACGCCACTTTACTTGTGGCTTTGCCAGTCAGGGCATACAATAATAGAATGGTCATAATATTCTGTACATGAAAAAATGATAACAAAAGAGTTCTATAATATTAATGTAGTAAATCAAATATATAAATACTCTATGCTTCTATGGAAAAGTAAAGGTTTGAGTTTGACATGAGCATCCTAGACTGATTGAACATTTGACCTGAACATGTGTATTCAATATGTGGTACACTGTACTTACAACTAACCTCCTCCACTGTGGCTTGTTCCTCATAACAGTGTTTGCATGTGATTTGACTCCCTCTGTATTTAAAACCTACTCACTCCTTCTGTTACTCATGACATGTTGTTACCTTTTTTTTTCTGTGCAAATAAAAATAGAACTTGGCACGATTTTTCTTACTTCTACATTTGTATACAGCATATGATATATAAACGTGCATTATACGCCCCAAAACCAGTTGTTTGATTGTTCAAGACTGAGCTTCAGTAGGAAAGCCTTAACTATGGTTTTGTCTTATTTTGAGTGCAAATGGTGAATAACAAAAATTGACTTTGGAAACAACAGTTTGTGAAAAAGGTACAATATTGAATTATGGTAGATGGTAGAACCAAAGTCACTTGAATTTTTATAATGTGCATATTGTGTATCTTTCAGTTTAGACAACTGCATGATGTTTTAAGGTTATTTGTGCATTGTTCACAAATGAAATTGATGAACTTACAATGTCAAGAGGAAGTTTTCTTCTATTATATATGAAAGTTTGTTTCAATTTAAAAAAAAAAAAATATTGCAAAAAGGATTGCTGTGAAAAAAAAATTAACAAGATAATGCAGCCTTGGGTGAAGTTGTTGAACTAGGTCTATAAAAATTGACCATTTGTTTTTCCAGACCATTTTGACACAAAATCTTTAATCAAGCCTCTTTAACAATATTTCTTATGACTTTTATTTGTTTATTTTTATTTTGTCCCTTCCTTTCTCAGGGGTCATAGCGCTACACTAATAATTGAGCAAGCAGAGGATAACAGCAACAGTGTGTAAGGCTCAATTATTCTGCTTGCTAAATCTTCTATCTTTACTGCAGTTTATACACTTATATAACGCAAGGTGTGGCGCTTTCAATTTCAGGACAAAACAACGCAAATAATTGCTTTATGGCTGTTATTTTGGCTTATAAATTAAAGCTAAAAAACTTCTGTTGACAGGGGTTTCCTTACCTTTTAGAGTAGGAACCTACTACTGAAAAGTAGGTAGCTTCCATTCGAATAAGTAACACACAATATGCTTCCACAAAACGTTCAAAGTATAGAAGTAGTCAGTGACCCTGGCCATTTTTTCCCTGACGTAACCGCCTACTAAGGAAACCCCCGCTTGACATACTTATCAGATTGCTGCTTTTGTAACATATTAAACCCTGTTGTTGCAGAACAATCTGATTTATTGCTTTAATACATTTACATTTGTATCAACTGGAGTGTATTAACTTTTAACCATTGTTGAATGATGTCACGTCACAATTTAGTATCTTTGTGACAGTGTCCATTCAAGACGTCACTTCACAATGTAGTATCTTTGTGACAGTGTTCATTCAAGCCTGGTTTAAAGTTAATACACCTTTGAACAACCCAGTCATGACACATGTACAACAACAAAATTACATGTATAAGCAAAGCTTAATCTTAATATGCATGTTGTTATAGGTAAGTTATCTGTTTTAAAATAAATAGTTTAATTAGGAATTGACACAGGTAGTTGGCGATAACTTCCTTATGTTCAGGACGCCGATTTGTTTGGGTACCCTGTTTTTTATCCTGTCAATGTTCTCTCTTTGGTGTTGCCAGTGGCATCGGTGGTGGTTTCCCCCAGCCATTGTGGGCTGTAATGCCATTGTATAAATGAAATAACCAAAAGCGCTGCGTAAAACGTCAATAAAGCAAGCATTTAGAAATTAAACAGGGTTTGTTGTAGTAGTGTTTACGGACTTATTTCAGCAAGGGGGTTCCAATGTAGATGTATACATGTACAGTGTTTGTACACCTTAAATAGCAGGCCTGTGCTGTAATGTTTTTCGACATTACCCAAAAATCGGTCCTTTACATTTTTTTTAGATACCTATCATTTCCATTTGTTACTGTTCTGCTGACTTTTCAAATATATAAATGTGCATTTAGGAAAAATAAAGCAAAATTGCTTAATAATACAAACTTCATTGATGATCAGATTGACAAAATTTGTCAAAATCAGTAGCAAAATGCAAATTTAGACGAACACTGCAAACAATTTGGGAAACCTATAAATCATTCCCCTTAAAATGAGTTTGAATAACCATAGGTAGACCCCAATCGGTTTGTTCTTGCCAACAGCACATGCCTGCTTATTTAGTACATGTGCTGCCCCTCTCAAAAATATGATAGTTTATAAATTATTTTTTAATGTGCATGGCATGTTTTAAAATGTTCAGAATATTTCATGTAATGAACTTTTTTCATTAGAATTTTTACCTACCTTCAATTTTTTGCCAATTTGTGAATGAGGTAAGAAAGGGAAGTGAATTAGAAGGGATTTGAGTGTATTTGTATAGTGGACATGTTATTCTCCTGTAGTTAACAGATTGTTTGTCAAGTAAAGCTTACTTATCCTCTGTTTGTTTTCACCAGGTCTACATTGCCTGTATCAGAAAGATCAACCACCAGTATATCCCAGGTAAACACCACTCTCTTTATTTCCTAAAACGATGGTCAATAGTCACTTTTTTTATGACACAAACATGTTACAGAACATGCATTGTTTGTTGAAAAGTTATGACATCGGTAAACACACCTACCCCTGTATGCTGACAGTCAAATATTTTCATTATCAGCAAAATCGGTGTACCTTTAGGTTCAAGTCGCCCAGTGGACCAGTAATCGCTGGGTGATTTTATACAAGGTTTCCTCTCAGTTTTTCACCATATTAAGTAGTGCAGAGTAAGAAGTGGACAATACGTCATATAAGTGAAATACCATTGGGTATATGACGTTAAATACCAAACAATCAAATAAACAAACTATTAACAGAGCATTTTACTTTAACAATTGAATTACACCACCATCAAATGATTGAGAAAGCTAAACAATCCACAACTCACTTAATGACTCAATCAATCAATCATACTGTGCAGTGTACTACCATTGAACACCTATTAAATTTAGATGTTTCCAGAGTGTGCCTGCATTGTGCATAGCTCACCTGTTCTTGTCTTCTTACCTGCCTGACATTTGACTGTCCTCTAGCTGGTATCTCTCACGTGTACCTAACATTTACATATCACTTTAAGACTTTGGTGTGACATTTACTTGTCTGTAACCTAATTAGTGAAGCCAAACACCTTCATTCAACTAACCCTTATTGAAAACTACCGGTGCAACAGTCCTGTTTATTTGGTCCCTGTTTGACCCAAATAGAGGATACACCTGGATCATTTTACTCCCAGTGAAAGAGGAGCCGTATTAATTGTTTTTTATAATTTGACAACAATTTACATACTTTTTTTTGTTGAAATTGATGTTTATATGTTGTATTTGACATATATTACAAATGCATGTTTGTAAAGTGAAGGGGTTAAATGGTTTCAATAGCATTGTGTTTTGGTGAGTTTGTCAATTCTTGTAAAGACACAAGTAGATTCGAGTATTGTACTTTGTGACCGAGAAAAGGTAAAAGAAGTGTTAAGATCAATCCTGTGTAAAGTCAAGTGTTGAGGGTCATCCGTCAGGTGTTAATCTGTTAGGGGTGTCAGAGATTCACTCAGTCACATTGTTGAATGTTCTGAAGAGAGAGATGGAAGGAACGGAAGAAACCAGGAAAAAGTGGTTAGCTGTCATGGAATTATTTGATGATTTTGGTGTAAGTAATCTGTGTACACAGTATAAAACCAGTGTTTATGTACAAATGATAGAGTGAACACTGTATAGTCACTCATCTTGAAATACATGTATACCAGCTACCTGAGAATTTCTCTTTTTGCTGGGTTGAACACAGAGCTCTTAGTATAAGAATAACGTGACAAAACTATCTATCTTTTGGTCTCATGGCAGGCCGGTATAGGTTTGACAAAACTTGATATTACCAATGCCAATGTAGAAAGTACATGTAGATGATGTGTTACCATGCCGACGAGACTTTACATTTAGAAATTCATCATACCTGTAACCTATTTCTACATTCTATCACCCGTCTTGTCATGCCTTAATGGCAATGCATAGGAACTGGCACTGTGCCAAACGTGATAAATTTCATGATATATGGACTCGCGTTAGCACAGATTTTGAGTGTCACAGCCGTCTTGAGAAATGGATAATTATATGGACAGTGTCATTTCACAACAAATTCTTCCAGTGCTCAGAGCCTGTGCTGAATCTACATTCAGAGGTGTTTGTTTACAAATGATGTCACAGCTTCTGTGATCTCATGATGTCATATACATTGTTGCAACAAAGTTTCCATTTCAATTCTGTGGTTTTTTTTGTTATAAAAAGCAAACTTTGTTATTTTATGGGTTTTTGTATAGAAAATGTTGTTTGAAACATGGTATATTGTGAGTTTTACCATTTATCAAGGTGGAAGAGTTTAAAATTGTAATACTTGGGCTAACACCTGCATCCAAAAAAAAAAAAATCTTCCACCTTGAACCATGGTAAAATTCACGATATACTACAGTTCGGAAAACATTATTTCTTAATTAGAATTTTACAGATATAGGCACAGTCATCGTATAATGCAAACAATTTTGATTATTAAAAACAATAAGTTCAGTAAATTAATGTAAACTTGTTAATTTGCTTTAAATGTTTCAGCCGCCTGTGTTAGAGAGTGATAGTGGAGTAGATGAACGAGATGCTGCTAACAACAATGAGCCCTCGGAGGAGGACGATGAGGGCCCTAACATGGGCACATTGGTAGATTATATGAAGACATTAACCCCCGGTACAGAGCTTCCTACAGACATGGATGAGGGGACATTAGAGAGACCGCCAGCCCTTCCGCCTAAACAATCCAAACAACAGCAGAACGGAGACGTCAATCACGGAGCACCTGCTATACCACCTAAACGAAAAGAAAAGGAGATCTCTTTTGTAAGCGACTTTTACTGTATTTTATAGATACATGTATATAAATACATATTTGTGACCTTTGGCTGGTTGATAAAACACTCTACAGACTGAGCTACAGAGCTTCACTGTCTCAATAGAATAATCCAAATTCTTTCTCAAATAAAGGCAAACAATTTCTCTCTACCTATACTTAAATTACCAATCTATATTTTGAGATGTTGCAAAAAAGAAGTTATTATTGAAGTCCTATTTTCCCACTAAGAAAATGGGAAGGAAATGTAAACAAAATGTTCCAGTAACTGCTTGTTTACAGAATTATGCACAAGGTTATATTTGTAGTTATACACTGTAACGTACCTGTAACAGTTTTGTTGTATTTTGTAATTTCAGCGAGCCCTTAGTAATGGACTTCCTCCAACCCCTAAAGTTCATGTAAGTACTTTTATAGGATCTATTAAATTAATTTATCTTTCATCAATAATTTCACCTATCCATAAATATCATATGAGGCAATAAAGTTGATATAAACAATTTAAATCTAAACTCAAAACTTATATAATAATAATAATTTTTTCTTTCCTGTCTTTGTTCTGTCTCTGATGTTGCCAGGGGTGTCAAGGGGCGTTTCCTCTCCACCCATTGAACTAGTATGACATCTTATAATATAGGTGAAACACCCCTGGGTACGGCATAAAACCCCAATCCAATAAACCATAATTTGATGTTATTATAATTCCAAGATGAGTAGGACTTTGTATGGATAAAAATCTCTTAAGTTATTATAGACAGTTATTAACTTAACAAGTTGTTATCCATCCTTCTTGCCCTATGATTACCCCAACATCTAAATGCCACTCAAACAAGCTGCAATTCTGTTGTTGATTTTCCTTCAGATGGGGGCCTGTTTTTCTAAAGTGTTCAATGGCTGTCCTATCCATATAAACTGTACAGCCAGTTGGGTGAAGGAAGATACAAGAGGTAAGTAGTATACACTGTCAATATTTTATGTGTAATTTGAAATTGCCCCGTATGTAAATATACCATACAATGATTACATTTGACAATGATAAATTTGATAAATTTCATAATTTATTAACCTAATTAAATTCAGGCTGCTGTTTTGTCATGTTGATAATATTAAAAGTGTTATATTAATCCAAAAGGGGGTGTAGGCCGTGGCTTGGTGATTAGCTTGTATGAAGGCTGATCCTCCTTCGATGTAGCACGCGGGTGGTTGGGCGAGAGCTTCCTGATGCCCTGGTGTTTTCGTAGTTAAGGGGCATCAGGAAGTTAAAAAAAAATTGTGGTGTTGGTTTTTGCTCCTTTTTTTCCTTTTTCTGTCTCGTCTTTCATGTTGCCAGTGACGTGAATGGTGGTTTCCTCCACCCATGGGGCTGGCCTGTGTCATATAGATGAAATACCCCTGAGTACAGCGAAAAACCCCAGTCAATCAATCAATCAATCGATGTAGCGCTTATGTAGACCTACAAAGGTATATGAGGGAGTCACTCTAGATGACTTGGGCTATTGCTGGGGTGGGTTTTCAGAGGTTTCATTGTGGTTTTTCCATTATATAAATTTGGGCAGAGAATCTGTCGTCATATAAGCCAAATACCCTTGAGTACGACGTTAAATACCAATTAAACAAAAAATCTAAACAGAAATTCTATTTAACTTCACTGTGTTTTTTATTTTCTTTTTAGATCAACATATCTTGATTGGTGCCAATGAAGGTTTATATACACTTAATTTGAATGAAATCCATGAGGCGTCACTGGAATTGGTAAGCCCTACTTCATTTTACTCTGTTTGGGAGAGTGACTTTATGCGCAAGATTGACATCATGTGGGCACTCATGGGCACTTTCGTAACGACACAAAAATTATTTCAATGCTAATATACATCTGATTATATCAATGTCTTTTACACACTAAGACGTTCCCTTTCTACGAAAGTGCCTTTACCCTCGGTAAAGTGCCCAAAATATTTCCTACCATGAAAAAATACCCCTGGGTTACCTCCCCCTTGTTCCTAGGAGGAGCTTCTATGTGAGACCGGAAGTCCGGTTTCCCGCCCAAATTCCTCATCTTATACTCAATATCTGAAGATATAAGACGTGTTTAGTGTTCTAGGATATATAAGCCGCCATTGTGAAAATTTACTGAAAATTTTTGTCGGATATTCCAATTTGCATCTCTTCTTTGGATTTTACCATATCGATCTTCCGTTAAGGAATTATTGTGAAGGGAAGTATTCTACATCATATCTAAAAGTTTAAATTAGATTTGGATATACTTTTGATTCTCAAATCTTCAAAAAGATTTAACCTGGTGTTGTTGTGGTT
>JAVFBY010151779.1:0-11506 GCA_034781015.1 Tonicella lineata
CTGCCCAGCTGTACACTTGCAATGAACTGAATCACAATTATCAAACTTAAAATTGAACGACTTATAACTAGAATTTTTATATAAGGTTTTCACTTAATGCAGGGCAAAAAGGAGAATGTCCTTTAAAACAAATAAAAAAATAAATGACAAATTTTGACCTCGAAGGGGCTGTCCATCCTTAAGTCCTTTAGAAGTCTATGTCTTCAAATATCTCACCCCAGAAGTCTAGGGACTTCAGTTTGAGCGCTCTCAAATGTCAAATAGCCCTAGTGTGGAGCCCTTTTTAAGTCCAGGGACTTCAAGAGAAGTCTTGTTGCAGCACCCTAGGAGTCCAGGGGCTTCAGCTGGAGCGCTCTTGGATGTCCACAGTCCAGATTAAGTCGATTTGGAGTCCGTTTGAAGCAGGGGACTTATTGGGAGTAGGTGCTTTATTTGTGGCTGGAAAATATTCTCTATATTCTGGAAACCTTGGTATGAAGCCGGGATCATGTATGCACATCAATGGTTCAATACAAACAGTATACTTTAAACGCCAGAAAAATTACACGAGATACAGTGTATATAACAACAGACTAAAACAGATTGTTTTCCTTCCTATCTATAAGACAAGCATTTCCATTTTTGTGGAGCATAACTCTTGTGTAAACAACTTAGACCAGTGTACCAAGTAATAGAAAATACAACAAATCCCATTATATAAAATTTTGACAATTTTATTGGCATTTAATTCATCAAATTGCTGAGTTAACAACAAGCTTTAGAAAATAAAGACTTTTAATGACAGTGAAAGTAGGCCTATACTAGAAGGGTGCACTTTTTAAATTAGAATGTGTCATGCAAGTAATTTTTGATCTTTTCAGTTCCATAGATTTCAGCATATTCTGCTTGTAAGTGAAAGTTGTACTTTTTAAATTAGAATGTGCCATACAAGTAAATTAAGATCTTTTCAGTCCTGTTTACTTCACCGTATTCTGCCTGTAAGTGAAAGTTGTACTTTTTAAATTAGAATGTGTCATGCGAGTAATTTAAGATATTTTTGTACACCATTATTGTGATTAATTCTCCACTCGGTCACTTCTGTAAGGAAATATAGAAACTTTGTCTTATGCTCTTTGGATGCAATATATTGCAATCTTTCTGGCAGAAATTTACAGTTTGGTGGTTAAGTGACATGACTACAATAAGAATAGAATTGATTTGTATATCAGACAAAATAGTCTATATGAGGAATAAATGAATACAATTAATTATATAAACAACATGTGTATATAAAGTATCTTGGTTGAGTACAGCTATTTAATCTCAGTACAAGAGTTTGTGCCACTTTGCTACAAGTTATAGATATCATGCACTGTTTATTAATTTAACAAAGTATTTTTGGAATGCGATCATGTCTTTTTCTTAAATGATAAATAATGTTTCTTAGTAATTCAGGAAATGGTTTAACCCTGTTTATAGTCAACATGAAACTAGCCTAACAGTCTTATCTGTTAAACAACTACCACCTAAATGTATTATTATAGGTCACTTTCATACCATAATTTCATTGTTTTGTACTGTAGGAACGCTATAACTGCAATCAATATTACAGCAATATGATATAAATATCACACGTTTAACATATTTGCTACACATTTTGAACTTTCAATAATATGTTTGCTCCTTGTCCTGTCTCATTTTTTATGTTGCCAATGATGTTTCTTGGGTGAAATGCGCCTAAGGGAGCGTTAACATAAATCACAATTTTTTCAATCACAATTTAGGTTCTCCTTTTGTAATTTCTTTGAGATCATACTGTAATTACTTTGTGATCTAGACAATCAAGTGGAAACTAGATCTGGATTGTAGGTGTGAATTGCGCTTACTGTGTCTCCTGACACCTGTAGGCCTATAGTGCTAACCTATTGTGAGAGCTTGGGCTTGCCAGCAACTTGTGACTGATTTGCGATTACCCACTGATGTTAACAATAAACACAATCTGAGGTGTACCATTCAGGAAACAATCACATCATAATCTGAGTAAATTTTTTGGTGATTGGATTGTGAGTGATTTATGTTAACGCTCCCTAAGCACGGCGCTAGAGCCAATCAAATAAACTGACAATCTATTTCTTGGTTGTCCAACAAATCAACTGTTGTTATGTGACCTAAATTAAATAAGTATAATATATTGCTGGCTGTTATTAAAGATACATATGCTCTCAAAATTTGTTTTTTCAGTAAATTCAGATAGCAACGATTTTAAGTGGTATTAAAGTTAGTTCATAAACTAAAATAATACCGCAGAAATTAAAATGATTTAATGTATACTTATCGTGTATGATCCAAGAGAAATCATGGTACAGATCGAACTTGCCATAAAACAGCATGGCGATCGGTATTATTAGGGCCCTAGTTTTCGTCAATCGATCGACTGAAGCTTTTGCCGTACTACGCTTCAGTGACAGTTAATAGTGACCGAGGAACATTGCTAACAAATAAGGTTAGAATAGATACGGACCATTTGCGGGAATGAAAGCGGAATTTCGCCTAATAAGCTCACAAAACTGATCTTTGCTAAGGTACGAATATCTTATCAAGGCGAGTTGCCGCCCCTTATTCTTCCCTTCATTTTAATTTGCTGCAAGCATATTTACATTTTTTAGTTTTAGTTATTTAAAATCTACCACTTAGCGTACAAAGTTAAGGGTGGGATTAATGAAAAGCTCCTAGCTTCGGCTTCCTCAGAAAAATAAGTATGACTCATTTGATTCTGTTTTAACAGCAAAATTTCCATATTTTTAGAGCATATGTATCTTTAAGGTGATGGTGCGTGTTAGGAAACAATTAAAAAGTATTCATTGTGAGTTACAGCCTGTGTTATCAACGTAATGTTATTGTGTAATAAATAATGAATGTCCCTGTGGCTGCCACTCGTTATCCCCGAATCAGAGATCTCTAGTTTTTTAAACTAGATCATGGTGGTCAGTCGAAAGAAAAGCGAGCAGATAGAATGAGAGCACTCTTTATGGGTGCACTTTAAGCCTAGGTCACAACCCACCGTGCGTGTTTTTAGTCCGTACGTTTTTTGGGGAGGCCACGGCCGCCACGTTTGTCTGAAAACGTGGGGAGGGAGTGGCAAGAGCAGGGAGGAAGTACGCCACACGCACAGTTGCGCAAGGTGCAAGTACGTGGCCAGCACGCCACGCCTAGTCGTGACAGGTTGCGTCCATCATAATGTGCGCACGTGGTAAATGAGTTGTACGTGCTTACAACGTGCTCACAGCGTACGCTCTCGGAGCGATTGCCACGTTATCGTACGGAGGCCGTACTTACACGCTCGAAGATCTACGATGTGAGCACGTACAACTCACTTACCGCGTGCGCAAAGTACGACACGCGGAGCCGCTCACGGCCAGGCGTGGCGTGCAGGCCACGTACTTACAACTTGCGCAACCGTGCGAGTGACGTGCGTTGACGTACTCGCTCCCTAAATATTGACACTCGCCCGCCGGCTCTGATTTTATATATACTGCAGAAATAAGTACGTACAACGTGCGTTGTAAGTGCTGAACACGCGCTTACTCGGTACGATCCACGTGAGTTATGCGTGCTCGTTGCAAAATTGAACTGGGGAAGTGCCGAGTAAGCACGGACCACGCACTTATAACGTGCGCAGCACGCACGTGCTAAGTGCGTCGTCCGTAAAGCAAGTGACCGTGGGCAAAATTTAAAAGACTCACGGAGTCAGTGCGTTGTGCGCACGTTGGCTGTAGAGGGCACGCGCGTCACACGTACTGGGGTGAATCCGTAGCCCGACCGCAGCTCGAACGCAGAGAAAGTTCTGCATGCACTAAAAGTACTACGGCGTGTCTGCGTGCTCCCAAATCCGTACTGATGCGATACTCACCACGTACGGATCCCACAATTTTGCCCACGTTTTTGCAAGTAGACAGCACACACTTGCAAGTAAGGCGGGTTGGGACCTACGCTTTAGCGAAGCCCAGCGAAAAAATGACAGTTTAACACATTAAGTGGCTTTATTGTCCTTCAGAAGTGATGTTGTTAACATAACAATAATTTATTGATGTTTAACTCCTGGAATTATTGACAAGCAAGGTTTCAGTGTAGATACTAGCATCTGTATCAAGCTATAGTATCTACACTGAAGCGTTTCTCGTCAATAAATCCCCAAGTTGAACGTACAAGTCATATAGTCTTGTTTAATTTAATATTTACCAAACATACCATTGTTGTCGTTTCCATGACCCGTGGTTAGCATTTATTTATTTAATTATTTATTTAATTATTTAATTATTTATTTAATTACTTAATTATTTAATTAATTAGTTATTTAATTAATTAATTACTTAACGTGTCACGTGTCATTTTAAAGATATATACCTTGATATTCTCTGTTATCATGGTTTTTGGACCAATCAAACACAGGCATAGGTCTTTAAAATTACGCATGGAAAATGTGGAATCTGGTTGAAATTCTGTTCCGTTTTCGTTCCTTTTAAGTCGAAAAAAGAACCTCGTATCTGTAAATTCCTAAACAAAGAATCGGCTTTGCTTCGCCCAGGCAATTATTTTCGCCAATGTACAGTTAACAGGTGTTCTACTTAACAGAACGCGTTAGCCATGCTGTGTGAAGTCCTTCATAAATGACAGCCTGACAGATAAACCAGATTGAAGTTCTGGGAAACATGACAACCTGGTTTGGCTGACGGAAATCTCACACGATCTCGAAAAAATCTACGTGACTTCACAAATACATCTTCATAGTCTCATTTTAATTTTTGTTTTTGCTAATAATTGTATTGATTGTAATTTTAATAGGCCTACTACAGAGTAGAAAAATACTAATCCTAATCACTTTATATTGATGTATTCTGCGGTAAGCATGCACAGAACACAACACAGGAATCTTGCATTTGTTATAATGAATTTATTAAATAATACTTACAAACAAACTGATTAAAAGCATAAGTTGTACAGTGTTATTCCATAACTCAATTGTGACTAAGCACGTGCATTTGTTGTCTGATTTGTGTTTGAAGCAAGGCAAACAAAAGTATTGTTTGATCTCGAGAAAGTACGTGACTTCTCAATGTGAGAAAAGTTGAAAACATAGAAAATTGTATTATTTATTAATAATGCTTGTGACCGTGTGATATTGATGGTGTGCAAGAAATACTATTTCAAACTGTATAAATTGCATATCTGAAATAACCTTTAACCCTTCCGTATTTGATTAACAATATTCATGATTTACAATTTCAAAAATCAGAGTAAGTTTCTCAACATGTGACCGGATACAACCACCCATGCAGCTATCCGAGGATAACAACCTGTGGGTAAAATGCTACACGACTAGTAAGTTGAACAAAAAATTGTCATGCTTCAACAAGGGAATGAACCCGGAACCTTTGGCTAACAGCATATATAGTAACAGTTAATGCTGTAAGTGGATGAATCCAATGTTTGCCTAACTCAGCACGAACTTAGGACATTCGTAGAGCTTTAATCGTAATCGCTAAAACAAAGATACGTGGATATTTTCGACTGATTTTGCAGGGTTCCATAGTAAACAACAATTTATGATAAAAGTTTGTTCTGTTTTGTTTGATTGGTGATATATCATTTGGTTAAAAACATCCGATCGAAATAGATTTGAGAATTGCTCTACCTTGATAGTTGGCGTCATATATTTAAGTTTTTTTTCCAGTATAATTGACAATTTATGGAGTATAAACCTTGCGACCGAAAAAGTATGTTTCCAGTAACAAATTGTTATAGCATTTAGTTTCTCTTTCGTTCTTTTAACCTTCTGTCCTTTCACGACATCATTTCACAAAGAAGTCACATAAGTGGTATATATCCGTACATTTGGTTAAAAGCATCCGAACAAAACTGATTGGGGAATTTGTCTACTTGATTAGGGCCTACAATCATTGAACAGGAATAAGATGTAAAACTGTTCCCGTCTAGACCGAGATACAAGCGGCAATCAGCGGATCTGTTTTCCTGACAAACTGTCTAGTTTCTTCACGGGCAAATGGGACATCCGATGAGTTGTGTGTGAGGCCTTCTCGGTATTAGTTAGTCCCCTTCCTTTCGTTACTATCAGATTGTCATGGTAATGCACAGAGTTATTCTTCCATTTACCACAATTTCTGGTCTAAGCGACGTTACCGCCAGGACTGAGTATGTGATTGTGAGATAGTGAGGGTAACTAATATATCTAACAGCTTTCCAGACAGACTTCCTCAAGGCATCAGCTGCCCGATGGGAGACAAAGTTAAGCACATGGCCTTCTTCTTATTAGAAATAACCACTAAGTTCTGTATTTGCTTTAGATAAGACTTTGAAAAATAATATGCATGTAGCACCGTCAGCCTTGCTTTGAATTATGTTGAAAATAACCGTTGCAAAAAAGCACGAAAGACACAGATTAGTTCGCCTACTCTCTTTCTCTTGTTATTGTATAAAATCGTGTTTAAGCAAAAACTACATTTGCATTAAGAGATGAACTCTGTTGGTGCCCTGCAGCCCATGAATTTAAGAGCATGTATAGTTAGAAAGCGCTGTTTTTGTATTTGAGAGAAGCCTGTTCTGCAGTGAGTATAACTGTTGTTGCAATCATTGTGTTTTCTTGTCTTTCTGAGGGGTAAACGTATTATCTCACATGTGTCTTTTCTCCTGCTTATTTTTGTGTGGAAGAAGAACATGGACTGAACTAACACTGTAAATGAATAGATATACATAATAAAGCATCACGAACATTGTTAAAGGGGAGTGTTGAACGTTACTTTTAAGGTGCATGCAATGTGCTATCTACATGAATGTATAAGTCATTAAGTCTTTGGATGTATATTTATTTATATATTAGCCTATAGACCAAGTGCATCGAACGACGTTGGTAACAAAAAAGAATTCAAATTTTGCCACATGGGATTAATATATCATGAATGTAAAATATACATTTTTATAAGTTTTATTTCCATAAAGTTGTGAGCATTGATCGATGCTAAAAGATATTGAGCATGCATCCACCGGGTATAGAAACCGGGAATTATGGCCAGCAAGGCCCACACTCTACCCGCTGAGCTATATACACAAACCGAAGAATATCCTGGCATTTGATCCATGTAAAGGCTTTCAGAGTCATTATCTATTAAAACACACAGTGTAAAAGGACTGTGGAAAATTCCAGAGCAAACAAATCTGAACCCGGTCGAGAATCGAACTCACGACAACAGTGCAATACTGACAGCGACTCATTCGCTCGATTTCAATACACTGCACATGTCGAATTGTCACAAAAAACAGTACAATTTAGGAATATTTAAAGATAGTACAGTTTTCCGATCTTTACTTAACTTCTTGGACTTAATGTTATACATATAACCCAGAAATATGTTTATTGTTTGAGTTATATTGAAATTATTGTTCGGGGATATATAAATGTAGAGACAAAAACTGTTATATGCCTTCACCGAATATAAATAGTCTACGTGTATTATTCTAGATGTCTATTACGGACTTTACTCATCTTTGATCTCAGTCTAAGTAGACTGTAATTTCCTATGCGGAGTAGACCAGACAAATAATACCATGCATGAAAATAACACCGGATATAATTTCTCTGTTTTGGGGGGAATACGTTATATCTATTTCTCCCTTCGCGTTTCATTCCAATCAAAGTGTAATTATTTCCCGTCTGTTTACACATGTTTGATCTGGAGGTTTCAATCAAGATAAGAGAAGCCACAAACAACTGACCAATCAGCAGAAACTTAACAACCCACGATTCTGATCAATCTGGTGAACATCGGGTAAATATAAACTGGTACCCGTTCCTACTTACGATGCGACAAAGGGATATTATTTGCTAAATATGATTTGATTAAAAATACGACAATGAGAGAACATTATTATATTTTCCTCCTCACTCTCATCTTCCCGATGAGATTGTGTTGTCGCCAGATAGTTATGACACAATCCATGCCACGTATAACCCGATTCGACTGTCAGACATACATCAAAGTAAAATGACTAAAACGAATAGACCACAGAACTTTAAACGTAGAGCAAGGACAGATAACTCTTTCTTCTCTGTTTAAATAAAAAGTAATTTAGTCCAGAGTTGTTCAGTTGGCAACATATTAAGTGCGTTCTTAAAAGTTCATGTGTTTAGATCTCAAAATGTTGGGCACATATTATGTGAGTGCGATCCATTAGGCCATAAATGTTGTCTGTGCGCGGTGGCAATCTGAAACAAAAAGACCATTTACGACAGCAGGAAAAGTTGTATAGCTTGTCACAGTTGTCATCAAAAACCTGATAAAACCCGAAAAATTCAAAAGCATTATTGCAAACGGAGTATGGACAAATTACGATTGTTTTGTTTTTTACTTCGACACATTATTGCTTTAAAAACTATGTCGAATTTAAAAAGAAAAACTAATATGATTGTTGTCCAAACAACATGCTTAGAAGTACGTTTAAATAATGTAGTTTACATACGTGTAAATGACGACTTATTGGTTTAATGGGATTTACTGCTACACATTTTGTTAGTTTTTTTTAGTTTTTGTACGCCCACTTTCGAAGATTACATGAAATGAAGTAAATATAAGATTACTTCATTTGGCTAACGGGGTCATTTTTTGTTTAAACAGCTAATCATCAATTAAAATTCCTTGTAGAAGAAACAAGCGCGTCATAATCTAGATTCTCATATATCCTCCTACGCAGGTGACATGAAATTGTATATCCATGTAAACTCACTATCCAATACGAGTCTCTTGCAACAAAATTTAACCTCTATCTGTAATTGGTGTCAGTCGTGGAAACTAACACTTAATGACGACAAAAGATATATTATATCTTTTACTAATAAACGAAATCGCATAACAAGTAGCTAAAACATAGAGGGTAACTCGGTTGACCGTTGTCCACAGTTAAGGACCTCGAAGTCACTTTGTCGTCAGATCTTGGGTACCAGAAACACATAAAGTCTATTGTAAGTAAAGCCTATAGAATGTTTGGATTTCTGAAACATACTTGCTTTTCTTTCAATAATGTTAATGCACTAAAATGCTTGTATGTGTCTTTGACCCGAGCTAACCTGGAATATGCGTCAGTTTTATGGTCACTTAATAATCAAACATGTCTATCCGATCAAATTGAAAAAGTTCAAAGAAAATTTGTTAAACATCTATGCTTCAAAACTAACCAGTCATACTCGTCTGATCAATATTTCCAACTTTGTAAAGATTTTAAATTACCACCACTTCTCGTTAAACGACAGGTCTAACATTTCTCCATAAATGTATTTACTCATCGGTCGACTCTGCTTACTTCGTTAATCAAGTACAGTATAACGTTCCTGTTCGGCAGCTGAGAAACACTGAAACAATTCCACTGCAGAATTAATGTAAGGAAACATTCACTCTTTCCAAGAGCCACTCAAATGTATAATGATTTAACAAGACAGGACTCCTCAGTCGACATATTTCAAAAGCAAACCACATTCAAAAGAAAAATCAAATCTCTCCTAGTTGATTGGGTAATTTGTCTATGTTGATTACAATCATTCAACAGGAATAAGACGTAAAACTGTTACCGTCTAGACCGAGATACAAGCAGCAATCAGCGGGTCCGTTTTCCTGACAAACCGTCTAGTTTCTTCACAGGCAAATGGGACATCCGATGAGTTGTGTATGAGACCGCGTCTCAGTATCAGTTAGTCCCCTGCCTTTCGTTACTATCAGATTGTCATGGTAATGCACAGAGTTATTCTTCTATTTACCACAATTTCTGGTCTAAACGACGTTACCATCAGGACAGGGTATGTGATTATGAGATGGTGAGGATAACTAACATATCTGACAGCTTCCAGACAGACTTCCTCAAGGCATCATCTGACCGATGGAAGACAACGATAAAGCACATGGCCTCCTACCTATTGGAAATAAGCAATAAATTCCGTATTTGTTTTATATAATTCTTTGACAAAAACAATATACATGTACCACCGTTTGTCTTGCTTTAAATAACCCTGGAAACAACTGTTTCAAAAAGCACGAAAGACATAGATTAGTTCGCCTACTCTCTTTCTCTTGTTATTGTATAAAATAGTATTTAAGCGAAAACTACATTCGCATTAAGAGATGAACTCTGTTGTTGCCTTACCGCCTATGGATTCACCAGCATGTATAGACGGATAGCGCTGTTTCTGTACTTGAGAGAAGCCTGTTATACAGTGAGTAACGTTGTTGCTATCATTGTTTTTTTCTTGCCTATATGAGGAGTAAACGTATTATCTCACATGTTCGTTTTATCCTGCTTAATTTTTTTTGTGGAAGAAGAACATGGACTGAACTAACACTGTAAATTAATAGATATACATAATAAAGCATCACGAAAATTGTTAAAGGGGAGTGTTGATCGTTGCTTTTAAGGTGCATGCAATGTGCTATCTATATGAATGTATAAGTCATTAAGTCTAAGGATGTATATATTTTTATAAATATATATTTTGAGAAAGTAGATCGCACTGGCACAGGGATGCCGATTAACAAAAAACGACAAATCATCATGTTCTAAATTAACTCTCAGAGGCAAGTTTTCAATGGACTTAAACTCGAGTATTCATGGGTGAGTTACATCCCGAGAAGCATTAAACCAAACAAATAGACAGACATGTATAAACTATAATTTTAGAAGATGCGATGCACAGTTTCTGCGTTAAAATTAAATGATTAATGTATGTATTTACAATATACCAGACAACAACAATTTGAGAAGATAAGATGCAGTCAGCATATTCCATTAGAGTTTTTGTGTCGTAAGCCAGTTCAGCTTTCAATGAATTTAGACGATTACCAATCGTTTTGTATCGATGTCGTTTGGCTGGTGGGGCTGCGCCTCCTTCCAGCTGACACATCTTAATTTCGTTCACAGATTGTTCTTTATTTACCACTGTCAGTAGTTGATAAATTTTGTGATGAGCCTTCATGACAACGTTATTCAGTTTGCGGTGCTACCCTTCTATATGATTTGCTGTCCTTTGCCCTTCATGTTTGTAGTAGTTCCACAAATATCTGGGAAACAGTACATCAATCTATGTTTCTGTGAAGTAATCAGCGATCGGAGTTGATGGCGGGGCTACTACGTATAAAACTGATTTCTGTTTCTGCTTCTGCCATGACGTTTGTAAGACGAATGAATGTAGAGTATTTTTGTTTGAAATTGTGGTTTTAGGGTCACTTCCCTGATGTCTATTGCGTGGCTAAATCACTTTAATTTTATTTTCATATATTAATTACAATTGATTATTGATCATTGCCATTTTAAAAATAAACATATGTTTTTATAAATGCAGAGAAAGAAAATGTGACATGCCTCCACCTAGTATAGGGTATAAATGTTGATTTAACAGTAAAACACCGCTAATAATATAACAAGAAAAAAAATAAAGTAAAAATGTTAACTATACCAGGTATAAACATTAGTC
>JAVFBY010152001.1:0-11505 GCA_034781015.1 Tonicella lineata
CATTCATAAAACCGCTCAAAATTTCATAATACATACTGTCAGGTATACCGCCAGGTATGAGAAGAGACAACGGCCTTGGCTACACATAAATTAAAAGATATAAGCGCTCATCAAACCGCTCAAGGTGTCATGCAGATGACCGATGATTTACGCGACGTCAAGAGGTCTTTCGAATGTAATAGGTGTCATCGTGATGTCACTGCGTTCGTGACGCCACAGCGCTCGTCTGCGAACGCCGCTGGGGTGCCAATATTGATTAAATAGTGGATGGCCCATCCACTAGTATTTATGTCATACCACGTGGGGCGCCGTGGGGGACGTATACACAATACGGCACGTGGTGGACGTATACATAATAAGGCATGCGCGGTATTCTGCGCACTATATATAGCCTACTTCTTTTGCTATATACAGACTAACACAGACACACTTCACCATATGCACGACACGATGGATTTTCATCTCCGACGTACGGTGCATGAATACTGGCGCCTTGTCAAATAACTAGCTGAATGGTCTCATCTTCCGTAATTTAGACGATTTATGCTTTATATGTAAGATACATAGTAGCAATTAACGCCAATCCTTACTCCGGATTAAAATATTTTGTGCCCAGCCGTACGGCGGTGGAATACTAGCGTTTTTTTCCAATAGATAACTGAATAGCACTCTGACTCGCAACTGTCGTTATTAAGATGGAACAGACTTTATAGTTGTTATACAGACTTAAACAGACACACTTCATCATATGACACAATGGACTTTCGTTCCCGTCGTGCGGTGGAGGAATACATATAATATGGTGCGAAATACGGTGGTGGTCGCCTGTGTTGTGATTTCAAACCATACGAAATAGCTACCTTTGGTACAGCCTCCTAGGTTGGGATGTCGACATCAACCAAAGGTGTCTCATGCAGCGAGGCAAGAAGAATTGGTAAATCTTTGATATGCATTTTTTAGGGGGACACTGCAAGGCAAACCTTTTGACCGCTCTAGTTAATAACGGGTTCCTCTCCGGAGTCATCGTCAGGGAGATGGTCGTAATCTAATACGCTTGGCTGCTGTAGTTCTTGACTGAAGTGAGTCAGGACGCCGAGGTTTCTCCACAGAAAAACCATATCCTCTGGGTCCTCTAACTCTATCTCGGACCCGTCGTCGTGTTCCCTTGGGAAGAAGGGTTTCAGCTGATCTATACGTGGACAAAGTACCTTTTGGTCATCTCGGATACGCTACGTTACATCGGAAATCGCCTCTACGATGGTGATTGACTCAAGCCAACGGTTTCGAAGCTTCTGATTTTCGCCGGGCTTAGTTACCGTGGTAGGGAGGTAAACTTTATCCCCAGGATGAAACCCTTGCACTTTCGCCCTGCGGTCATACAAACGCTTCTGCCGTGACAAAGTCTTCCCTGTAAATATTCTGGCCTCTTCGGGGATCCCTACGAGCTGGTCTTGCAGGTTTGACACACATGCAACAGGATCAACAGCCTCAGACGACAGAGCCCTTAAAAGTAAGTGAGATGGCAGTGTGTCTTCCCTCCCAAACATCATGTTCGGGGTGTATCCAGTCGCCACAAGGACAGCATCCCGATACGCCATTAGTACCAGGGGTATATGCATATCCCAATCACTGGGATTGTGTGAAACTCGTCCGATCCACTTCTTCCGAAGACCCCTGTTGAAGCGCTTTACCACTCCGTTGGACTGCGGAGGGTATGTCGTGGCCCTCGCCTTAGTCATCCCCATATTCCTGCACATGTCCTGAAACAGTTTCTCTCAGATTGCCATCCACGGTTAGATGCACAAACGTAGGAACTCGAAACCGGCTCAGTGTATTGTGGAGACAGCGTCTGAAGGTCTGCGAGCTATATCCGGTAAATATACCATATTTGTGCATCTTGTTTGTGCGTAAATAATTCCGACACTTTAATTCGATATACATGACTTGTGTTTTATGGTGTACGCTGTAAGGTTCATTCTAATTTTTCTCAAAGCTGGGAGACAACCTAAGTCACGTGAAATATTTACATCGAGGGTCATTTTCAGAACATTATTGTCAACAGACGACACGAAAGTTTTAACTGTAATATTTTACAGTTGTTCTTAACTACAGCCTTGTTAGTTTGAATGTTTTTGATAAATGCATTTTCTGAATTTTTGCTTACATGAACTGTCATCGTGTATGATCTTATCATATATTGACTATCTGACCAATTTCTAAGAACATGTAGATGTTTTTACTGAACAAATTGTAAATGTAATTTTTGTAAATACATTTCAGCTGCCTCCACGAGATACACCAGCAGCCCCTATGTCATTTAAGGCTGGCCTCGACTGAATGCCCTGTACTTTATCGGTTAGGGGTAAGTGTTTACATTATATGCAATTATTATAAATATATTAACGTAAATACTGGTGACGAGTTTATTATGAATTTGGAAGAAGTGTATCTTCTTATAGTTTATAATGGGTTTAAATAATGAAGCTATTTTGTGTGGGTCTGAGTGAGATTAAGAGCATCCCACATAACATGATTTTGGGATGAAAATTACCACTCGAGAGAAGGAAAAATCATCCCCACTGAGCCGCAGGCGAGGTTGTTATGGACTTTTCCTTCTCGAGAGTGGTAATTTTTAGCCCAAAATCATGTTATGTGGGATTCTTATTTCCATATAATTCCACACGCCTCTATTTTTGACAAAACAACAATAAACAAACGAAAATAAATGCGTTTTGCAGCCAGCCCTATGACGTGAAAGGCACTCGAAAGCGACGCATTCAAATGACGTCACAATGGATACACGTCACAAAAGAGCACTCATTTATATTGTTTGACGTGCGTCGCGCGCTCATCCCACATACGTATCACACGCGGTGTTCTCACATGGATTTTCCAGAGTATTATATGGGAAATTCTAATTGGAATAGATAAGTTATTAGTCTAGTTAATTATCTCACAGAGTGTCTGATAGTTAGAATATTTGTAAATAGCATTTATTGGTTTTGGAAGCCACTGCTTTGGGCAAATTACACCTTGAAATGATTTGTCTACAATCTGTAGCAATGTATAAACTGTAAACAGACGAGTTAGCATAAATTGTAGGGTTAATAGTAGATAAGAATAAATCGCTGAATGTGTTAGTTAAACTGTCGGTGACGTTGCTTTTTGTTACATTTTTGTGAACCTATGGGTTGTGCCATTCCGTTTACTGTAAACTAAGTTATAGTATATCCTATATTAGATTTCAACAGAAGTAAGTATGATAAAACTAAGGTCGAATAACAATTAAAGATAAGTGTTACTATAGGTTTATTATTATTCAAGGCCATTGAATAAATAGGATATAGATTGCACTACATGCCATAAGTTTTCGCATAATTGCAAATTAACCGTTAAGTAATAAACAGTTATGATTATTATTGATTAATACAACTAAGAGCTTGGCTTATAACAAGTATAAAGTATATGGAATGACAGATTCCAAAAGGGTTAGCTATAAGGCTTGCATTGATTGATAAGTAACGTCAGATGACATGTGATTCTGTTGATTAATTAATAATAAATAAATTGCGTATTCATACCTTCGGCAAGAATGTAATAAGTCGTAGAACTAATATCGTGTATCGTAGATAATGATGTGAACTGTTTATCAATTAATTGCGTATTGATAATAAGTAGTTTGTATAACATGGATAATTATACATTATCTTAGTTTTGATTGTGTGTTATTTTAAATAGCTGTGCATTCATACCGTCGTTGAGTGTGTAATAAGGCATAGGACTTTTGACATTATTATAGATAATGTGGTAAATAGTGTTTTATTTCAATATCCCGTAAACGATAGAATTAATTGATTGACTAATTAATTTGAGAAAGACGATAAACACCAATCAAACAAACTAATTAATTAATTGCGCAGTCTTATCGTAAAGTTTGTATAGGACTTATATATTGTATTCTAGATAAGGGTTTCTTCAATTAGTGCAAATTAATAATTCGTTAATTAATTAATCATGTAATCTTGCCGTAATGTTCATATTGTATGTAGCTAGTTCAGTTACATCTTGTATCTGTATCTTGGATAGTGAATTTGTATAAGTGATAGAGCAAGATAAACAAGAAAATCCTGACATATGATAATTGTTTAGAGAACATTCTAGTAATATGAACTAATTATATTCAACTTTTTGACATTTTCTTTTATTCGACCAGTTAACCATTCTATACAATATGTTTACTTTTTTTAAATTAATTTAGGCGAAAAGAGTTTAAGATGCATGGGTGTCCAAAATCACTTTTATCAACAAATTCAGATTGCTAGGAATTTACATACTTATAACGGTTATCTATAAATTAAAACATTTCCCGTTGGAATTACATTTTTGGGCGCCCATGCCTCTTTAGGATATAGGTTCACATAATAACACCAATCTTTCCGAGGATATCTTGTTACCTGGTTAACATACACTGCATAGATTGTATGGAAAGTTCAGTGTGTAAGCCATAAGGCTAATACTTATTGAATTGTAGTGAACATAAACTAATCAGTGATATTGTTTCTTTCAACCAGGATTTTCTTGAACCAGTGTTTCCATGATCTGGCCAACAACATATATCAACATATATTATCATGTGTCTATGATCTGTGAAATAAACCATGCCTTACCTTATTTGAGTTTTCCGGTTTTTCACATCACGTAACGCTCGATTAAGGCTTATGGCGCTGTGGAGGCTTCTTGGTTTGGCAGGGCTATAGCCTCCACCCACTTCGTGAAATAATCACAAATCTCAGGTATGTAGGAGGTCTCTGGAAGTGGGCCAAGGAGACTGACAGTTATTCCTTACAGGACAGCCTGTCATCAATCCTCGATGTCGGCTTCTCGATCTCTTTCCAAGGGACTCCCTCCTGCTGCAGATATCACAGGTGCGGCACCAAAGTCAAAAAATCTTTGAAGGCCAGAATCTTCGTTAGGGATGTCCTCCGGCGACGGGGTTATGGTTTTCCATCATCACCGTTTGTTTTTAAGCCCTCTGGAACTACCATATGATACCATTTTATAAGGAGTAACCCGTCCGTGACCACCAGACGTGTAAAGACTCTTCACAACGCCTTCACAAGTTCCGACAAAATTCATGCAGGGCGGTCTTTGTCCAGCCTCAATCCATTGAAAGACAGACTCGAGGTCAGGATCCTTTGCTTGGGTAGCTGCAAACTCGTCAATAGGTAAGGTGAGCAGAGTCGCGCTCACAGCTGAAGTAGCAACCTCCTATTCTACTGGGTCGCCACATAGCTTGCAGGGACGTCTACTGAGCGCATCCGCATTAGCATGTCTGCGACCTGGTCGATGTTCAATGTAAAAGTTGTAAGAAATCAATTCCTGGAACCATCTAGCAAGCTGTTCCTAAAATTCATCAGCCAGCGCATGGATGCATGGTCTGTCCTTAATATAAATTTCTGCCCATACAAAAACGCCCAACCCCTTTACAAAGAACACCACGGCCAACAGTTTTACGCCAAGTGACACAGAAGGCCCACTCCGACTTAGTGAGAACCCTGCTGCCGTAGGCAATCACACGCTTCACCCCTCCAATCCTCTGACAGAGCTGCTCTAATCCCTGTGCACATACGTCCGTGTCCAAAATAAAGCTCCTTCAGTCACGCATAGCTAACACAGGTGTACGACTCAACTTGTCTTTGAGCGTTCAGAAGACTGTGTCGAACTCTGTAGACCAAACATAACATTTGTTTTCCTGAGTAAGCCGTTGCTTTAAAGTCAAATACTCCTTCCAAGATTGAGAGCATCTGTTCCACCGAACACGATGATGTTATCTAGGTAGATTAGTCAGGTATCGTATTGCAAGCCAGCCAATAGCGCTTCCATCAGTCGCTCGAAAGTACTTGGTGCATCGCAGAGTCGGAAAGAATTTACTTTTAACTGGTACACGTCATTCTGGGTAGAGAAGGCAGATTAAAACTTGTCCTCTCGTGCTAATTCTACCTGCCAGTAACCTGTCATTAAGCCTAACGTAGACCACCACTACGCCCCGTGCATAGGGTCCAGACTGTCGCCTATGCGTGGCAAAGGATAGGCGTCTTTCTCAGTGATGTCAATCGCTCGATAGTCGATATAGAACCTTAGGTTTTCGTCTTTTTTTTTCACTACAATTACATGCGCTGACCAAGGCCAATTTCATTCCTCAATAACACACTAGTAGGGGAGCTAGGTTGAGGTTGTTTCGAAAATCGCGTACAAAATTGCTACTATTCTACATGAGTGGGCATTGTTGCCCAATACTCGGAAACCCGATTCTTAAGTTGCGGGTCCCCTGGGCTTGGGGGTAGGGGGGGGGGGGGCGAAAAACGTGGAAATTATGAGTTTAATTCGACTTTTGCGTACAACAACCATCTTCCGTGGATATGATGACCTACCTCAGATGTAATCAAAAACACAGCTTAAGAAGACCCCCGCCTCTGGTTTCCCCCCTTAAGAACGCCTCCTTTATCCCCTTCCGAGAAGAGTTAATTCGACTTTCGCGTACAACATTAGTTTTGTCATATATATTCGAATTTGCATGTATCTTTTAATTTATGTATAGCCTAGGCCGTTGTCTCTTCTCGTAACTGACGGCCGTACCTGATATTTCGTTCCCGTCAGCTACCCTGATCGACTGGAATCGTTCTCGTCAGCTACCCTGATCGACTGGAACGTCAAATTCTTTAAGTTGGCTTGACTGGTGACTGCAGCTGTTCCCAAACATTATTACTCACAATTGAAAGGAAAGCCCTCTTCCTGGGGTACCATTTTTCCAAAAAGACAAACACCGGCTTCACTCGATCTGCGGCTGGCTGGTTCCGGCTGTGTTTCCTGGGAGTTCTGATTGCCATGGGGACAGTTAACCAGGAAATGTCCTTCCTTCCCGCATCCCCAACAGCTCTTGTCTCACATCTGTTCTGTTGTTCCGCACCGCCCAGCTCCTCGTCTGTTGCGTGAACCCATGAGTCTTGTAGATTGCCGACTATATTAATGTCCCTCGAAACGGCTTCGATTTATGCGTTCAGTCGGCTCTCTTCCCCCTCGTCGCCAGGCTCTAATTGGTCTTCGGCGGCAGGCCGGACTGCAGCTCACTGTTCCACCGCAGCATGGACAGGCTCAGCAAGGGTCTTAGGACGACACTGCCATATTTTAATTCTTAAATCTTTTTCCATTGAAACTAAAAGCTGGCCACAGGATAGAGTATCCTGCAACTCACCGCTGGTATCAGGTTATTGTGCCCTTGTGCTCTCGAATTTAGATTAGATTAGATTATTTATTCACCAAAATATGTAAAAACATGTAATACATACATTAGCGGGAATAAAGCTCAATGAGCTTGTTCTATCCCATAAGTGACTTTTAAAACATAACTGGCAAACATAATGGCTATGGTTTTTAAATTTACAGACAAACTAACAACATAAGTAATTAACAAAAGCATATGTCGTTCTACGTATATTTAGGGGTCAGTATGCAACACCAAGACGATAATTATTTAAAGATATCATTCTGTTGGACTCAAAACCTTTGCAAATGAGACAAATGCGCTATTGGCAGGTTTTTCATCTCATATTTCAGCCTCCGTTCATGCAGCATTCCTGGATAAGAAATATGACGTACTGTGGAGGATAAGCACACACTATGAAAAGACATACCGTCAATATCTGTATAGTATTCAGGCCTATATTTACAAAGCATTAAATGCCTTGTGGTCATATTGATTATCGGGGAAGTCGTTATGAGTTGTCAACTACCCATAGCCCTGAATTAAGCAGTCTATTAGCTTGAAGTCTGCAACTACCATTTAGATATGTCCACGGCATTATAGACCGGCAAATATTAGTGACGTCACATTCCATCCACTTGTCTTTCTTCTGCGATGAATACATCGTCATTCATAATCAACGACAAATGTGCTAATTTGGAGAAATCAAAACCATACGCCTAACGTGTAATTAAAATGTCATTTTAAACATGTTTCATATTTTTTATCATTGGTTTTATCAGCGATACATACACCATAAAGCTAGGTAACATGAATTTTCTGTTTTAGTCTAATTTGCTGATTGCTTTGCTTTGTTTACGCCTATCGAACAGTGCTTGCAACGGACTTTATAGCCATACAAAAGTGTTACAGTTTCATAGTACACTACAGAGATAGAATATAAATATAATATAAACAAATGGATCTATTGATTATAGGCCTAAATACTATTGATTTTTTTATGTAACCGAGTGCATGCGCTTACTGAAGATACAGCCAATGGTTATCATCATGCAGCGATACTTCCTTACATATGGTATAACGCCGTTGAAACCTTGTTGTGCAAAATCATGGACGTTATGACTCTGTTGTGGGCACAGGTAGACAGTGAAGTGTGACGTCATGGAGGCGAAGGGACGTCACCAGACACTACCTTGCAAATTCAATAATTTTATGGATCGGTCTAACCCACAAGAGTTCAAGGAAGAAAACTAGATGGTTTAATTCAAGGTAAGGTCATACAATTTGTATATATATTGGAAAATTAATTTCAGAAACCTAGGTGGTTTCGCTTTTTAAATAAATTTAGAATGACTTACAAAGCAGGGCTAGTTACATCGTAGTCAGTAATCTTTAATAAGCAGAGGCTATTTTAGAAGACACATAATATAATATTTTGGTGGACGTGAAAATTGAACAAGTACAATCGTTCTACTATGGACCAAGAACCCCGCATTTGTCCTAGATAATACTTTCAACATGTTACTAAGTCAGAAAAATGTATTTGAAAATAACAATTCAAAATCCGCTAAAAGTAAAACTTTTCATTATTTTAAAGATGGGAGATACATGAGAAAACAAATTTACTTCAAGAGTGCTCTCCCCTTAACCATGTATTATTTATCTGTAAATTCACTCAATGTAACACCTCCGTTTTGAAATTATGACGTAATAGCAAAAATCGGAATCCATCAAAAGATGCAGAATTATCTGAAGAATAGGTGTACAAAGTGTCATGCCAATTGGATTCGAAATGACAGAGCCTTAGCATTTTTTGTGGAATACCGGTATACATTGAAGTCATTGGTCATCTGCAAGGTCAAGTTAAAGTGGCCCAATTATTCCCTTTTTATATAGGATGTCGCTTGGACCATTGTGGTATATACCGGTTATTGCTATTTTAAAAGCATTATTTGGCCCTATATAAACCTTTTCAGACAGCTTTCTGTTTTTTCTGGTTAGTCCTTTGACTCCTTATATCGATGGATATAGGACATTTGATTAAAACCTTCGTCGGTGTATTGCTCACAATAGAAGTCCCATTTTATGTAGTGATATTCGGTAAATTGACATAAACTATTCTGTCGTCATCCGGCGAATTATACAGCTTTATGAATACACTCGACCTACATGATGATGTCGTATACGACGATAGAGCAAAATAATTGTTCCAATCAATACTATCGTGCTTAGATTTACATTCTGTTTATTACATTTTGCCAAACTATACACATTCGCACAGTTTTCGAAGTGAAATAATTGGGATGGGGCTAATTTATCCCAAAGCTCTTGTCTACGTTGAAAAGCTAGATTGTATATATAGTTTACGGTTAAAAAAAGACGTATAGGTATGAGAAATAAAAGGAAATTTTTGCTAAGTAGGCCAGCTATAGCTTTATATTAAAGCCCCACTAACCGCTAAAGGTGATGGTAGCTGAAAAACAATTAAGCACACAATTTATCACTTAAATGACATTTAGTTACCGACAATATATAATGCAACGTTTTCCGTCGTTGTAATTTGTCGCTTGTGAGCGACCAAAGACATATCACCTTACTCAGTTATCGTAGACAACAACACATACTATAACTGCCTGTTGTATTTTGTGGTGAACGTCTCAAAATACAAACTTAAACTTTGATTTTAAAGAAAAATAGGAAATCTAAACTTTCAGTTTATTGGAAAATTGGAAAGTTCATAACTTTTTCTGTCTGGCATAAATACAGAAACTCGTCGATTTTCCTTTTATAAATAGTTTAAGCCCAGTTAGCGCTAAGTGGGCCTTTGAGAGACACGTTCTTTGACGTCTTTTGAATATTGTTTTTAGTTACTTCCATTGTACCGCATTTCAGATATCCTATTCCGTTTTAATTCTACCAAGATTCCGGCCTTAACATAACATTTACTGGCTTTCACTAGTACGTTAGCCCAGAGCTTTAATTTGTGTCTTCTATATTATATATAATGTACATTTGCCAAATTAGGCGCTAGGGCAGAGGTTGTAAAGTCCGAATCTACTCAAGGGTATATTTTGGGATCGACGGAGTCGACTCTAGAGACTATTCTCAGAAATGTAGGTTATAAAAAAAGTTGAAAACGTTTTATAGCTGTGCTAAACAAAAGTTGCAGCCAACGAAATCAACGAGAAGCTTATGTGCCTCTATTTAAAAGAGCTCCACAATGTTGTGCTCGAGGCTGGATTTTACATGGATTTTGTTCTCCTGTGAGTACGTACTCAAGACGTTTTAATATACCCACAGATGGGAGGACAACTCAGTGGAGCATAATGTTAAGAGCCTGAGCACAGACTCAGCCTTGAGTATATGCTCAGGTTTTTATAACCTCGGCCCCAGGCGGTTGGCGGGAGCTTCCTGATGATGCGACCGAGGTTATACAAACCTGGGCATACTCAATGCAGCCTCGGTGCTTAGGGGCCGAGGTTATACAATCCGGAGCATACTCAATGCAGACTCTGTGCTCAGAATCTTGAGATTATGCTCAACAGTGTTGTGCTGAGATTTGCATAACTGGGAAAGGGGATATCTCGCAGCACTGTAATAACGCTTTTTGAATTGACCCTTCCCCCTGTCAGATCTACTTTTTTTGCATGTGGTGTGCTGTTTTCAGTTTGACACTTGATTGACAGAAATTATGGATGACAGTGTTCATTCAAAAAAACTAATCACTCACATTCCTTTCCATAGCATTAAATAGTCCCTCTGATGAACACAACTATAGATTGTGGTCTATTTTTAGAATTAATATTTTTTTTCACTGACATAAAAGCAGTATCTTAAATCAAGTCCACTTTTCTCATTATGACATGATGTGAACACAGCTGGCCAGATTGATTGGTAAAGTTGCCATTCTTTAGGAAATTGCTAGTGACATAAATAGTAAACGAATATTATACAGCGAAACCTGAATCCCATAAATATTGTGTTATTGTTTCCACCGCTCACTCAAGCAATATTTATGGTATTCACACTTTACTGTGTAATATCCTTTATATTGGACACCATCATCTTTCTGGAGCAACATTTATGATCTGTCAAGCGCGGGCATTCTACTGTATTAAATCGGAGTTTTATCGCTTCATATTAATCACGGTTTCTGTCGGCGATTGCCGATTGTTTCTCTAAGGCTGGAGCCACACAATGCCGATTATGCGGCTCCCGTTTGAGATCAAGCAGCGCTACGACAC
>JAVFBY010152112.1:0-11505 GCA_034781015.1 Tonicella lineata
CATTGCCTGTACCTTAGTTTGTAAAAAGAAAAGAAAAAGTTTGCAAAGATAAGTGGAGGGAGGTGGATTTGTTTTCAGAGTGAGCTTTTGGCTTTGCTTGCTACTCAGCTTGTTATAAACTAAATTTGTTGCCTTGTGAAATAATTTGTTTAGTTATTTAGAAAGTTTAAGTTACCATAAACAGTATTTTGGTTATTAAGGGATATCATTAAACTTTCTTTCGATGTTAGTCCGGAAAATTTTGCAGGACGACTCCTGTATGTGAAATTTTGTGAATTCTAAACTAGAATCAGATAACGAAAATAATTGATAAATCTTAAAGTGTCTATGTAGATATCTTTCAAATTAGGTGTAATAAAAGTTGATCACTGTTGCAAGGACCAACAAGAATTTAAAAACAAATTGTTTAACCATTGCTAAGATTTTCAATTTTTTTGTTATCCCTAATTTTAAAAGAAAAGTTTGTTTTCGGTAACACTCAAGTGTTTTCCGAGAGTTTTAAGTTGACTTAATGTCTGGTGACATCACAACCCAGGGGCCCTCGCTGTGGCTTGGTGGTTAGAGCGTCTGACTGGCATGACTACCGATCCTCCTTTGAGGTACCGCACGGATTTGATCCCCCCAGTGGACCTGCTTAGGTACAGAGGGAGTCACATAGGTGACTTCGTCTATAGCAGGGGTGGTTTTTCCGAGGTTTCCTTCTCGATTTTTCACCATATCAAGTAGGGTTGTCTATGAAGTGGAGAATCTGTCGTAATATAGGCGAAATACCCATGAGTTCGAGTTTAAACACCAATCAAACAAACAAAAACATTACATCCAAAAAATTGTTATTGATTTGTAGACTGTTCAGACATTCTGTACTGTTGACTGTCTGGATGTGACATCAGTCTACTCGGGATGAACTCTGGGGCCCTCAGAAAACACAAAAAATGTTATTGATCAATCACATTTTTAGGGGAAAATGGTGTCTTTAGACTTTGAAAAAAAAATTCCCCAGATGGTTAAAGGTGTTATCAATTACATCTGAGATAATTGAAGAGGTAGCACTTTAAACCTAAGAATTGTTAGAAATGTTTTGTCTAGTTTTTTCTTCATATCTTAAAATGTAAATCTTTCACCAAAGTTTTATTAGAAATGGCTGAGTGTTTTGTGCTAAGTATATACAGATGTAAGAATGAAGGAATGAGTTCTTGTCCAAGCATAAGTTTGTTTGAAGCCTTTGTTGGCTGATTTTCTGAAGCAAAACTCCCTAAAGTGAAAATGTTGAATAACAGATTCATTATGAATGTTTTATTAGTATTTTGATTATCCCATTATATTATATATTTTTATAAATGTAGAGAAAGAAAATGTGACATGCCTCCACCTATGTACTTTTTTTTAATACGGAGTGACTTGGAGAGAATAACCCTGAAACATTGAGTTCCTAAATTTAAAAATAAGCCAAAATGATCTAAATCAAAATTTGTCCCTGATAACTGATGACTTCACCAGAGGCGTGTTAAGCGGTGCAATTTTTGAGCGGTGAGCGAGGTCTCCGTGATACTGCCAGTGAACACTGCTCTACCTGGAAATGGCGGACAGTGAAGCAGAGTTCACTGTATTTCTGAGTGCTCTTTGAGAGCTGGAAAACGCTTGCTCTTCTGAAAACGCCTCTACCGAAACCAATGTGCATGATAGAAATCTAAGCAAACTAGACCCCCCCCCCCGAACCGGACTTTATCCCGCCTTGACATCAGCCCCGCCCGGGCTTTACCCCCCCAAAAAAACCCAAAAAAACAAAACAAAACCCAACACATTTCTCATCTCATCTCTTTCTTTTTTCTTTCCAGAGGATGGCATTGATTAAGAAAACTCTGAAGAAATACTAATGAATTTGGGAAAATGAATAATCAGAAATTAATCCAGGACTCATCTGTGAATCTAAAGTCCAGAATGTTTTTACACGATGTGCTTGCTTGAGATGAAACCCTGGAAATAATTATTGTCAACGTGTATACAATTATCTAAAAATAAACTTCGTCAGGAATGCAATACACATGCATGATAATGTGCAAAAAATAAACTCAAGAGTAATTTGTGTAAGGACTAGATTTTGGTGTATGTATTTAATGTTGTTAAAACATAATCTATTTATACATCATACAATAATTACTGACCATATACTACATTGTTTTGTTAAAGATGCATGAAATAAACGTAACTACAATGTATAACGAATTGTTTTAAGTTATTTCTAAGCTTAGGGGAACCAATGTGTTTTGTGTCCTGTGTTTGTCTTGTCATTATTTGTCGGCAATTGTCGCCAAACTCGCCGAGAGTGGTTTCCTTCATCCACTGGACTGGCTAGACGTTATAGCCGTTGTACACCCCTAATCAACCAACCTCCCAACTGATTAATGATTCGAGCGGTAAAAGGGGTTGGTTGGCAAGAGCTACCTAGCTTCAGAATATTCCTAAACTTGTGATTTAAGAGAATGCTTACCATTGTGCTCAGATTAATCTTCCACTAAATACAACTTGTATTGTCTTACCTCGATTTAAATCACCCCGTTTTCTTTCTTGAATTCATGTGGATTAGAACAGTTCATGAAACAAACACATCTGTGAAATCCGTAATACATATAGATTAGAACAGAAACCTGTTCCTAAAACTGTCAAAAGATGTAAAGAATAATTGACGTAATGATACTCCATGAAAGAAGTATTGACGTCGCGACGTTCTAATGAAATGTTCAAATTGATAATCGGTGCAGGGGTGACATGTCGTCTGCCGCTTCCATTTAAAATCATTATATCATCTATCAAAATGGAAGCTTAACAATTCTGACAGCATGTTATGTTTAAAAGCCAAATGTATACAATTACCAAGATTTTAAACCAATTTAGAACATTTAATGTTTACAAAATTCATCGATTTCACTGTTTTTTTCTCTCCATCCCTCTGGAAAAAAATATTCAGCCGTACGACAAATTCTCACTGGACGTGACGCGACAGTCGTCGACTCGTCCCACACAGTATCCAGCCTTTCGTGTGATGCATGTCGCTGCAGACGTAGCGACACAACTGTCGCAACAGGGAGCTGCATTACATAATATTATATTGTTCAATATTTTAACCCAAGTGTCGCGAATATCGCGTCACATACTGTGTAAATTGAGCTTGAGGTTTATCATACATTTCAAACCCCCAATCAAGGGGGTAGTTCCTCGTGTAAGATGGTGTCCAATTCCACAAAAAAAATTCTGACTAAAGTCGACTAAATTCAATTTATGGGAAATCTCCCTCAACACGTGGGACGTATATAATCTGAATGTACAAGTGTACCTAGGGTATGGTGAAAATAAATCTAAAATATTACATGTCAAAAATGACTTAAAGACTTTGACTTATGTGTAAAACTCTTTTCTCGAATCGGTCCCCTTTAGTTCGAGTGTAGGCTTAGTAAACATGCTTTTTGGTACGCCTACAACTTGGGTAAACCTCTGGAACTATCATATTATCTGGTGAAAAGATCGGATATATCAACATTGGCTTTAGTAAAGGAGTAAGGCATTAGTAAACAGAAGCCTGTTCTGATTTGCCATCTTGTCTTCTTAAAATTAACAGGTAATTAAATGGCTCTCTATATTTTGCCACTTGGCCTTAACATTAAGACATCTACCAAGAACGATCGATGTTACAAAATATTAAGTAAAATAGGCAACCATGTCCTGCTGTATAATGAAGGAATTATTCCGGCATATGGCCTATATACTGCATGCCGTTAAAGATATATAAACGGTCCCGGGTTCGATCCCCGTTGGGGGCATGTCAATTTTTCTTTCTCTGTATATATAACTATAAACTATACAACCAAACGACACAATTTTTTTTATCATTATATATATACTTTGCCCTCGGATGTAAATACCACACTATATAACTGTTGCTTTTGTTTTGGATCTGGTTTCATTCAGGTATAATAGACGCATGTGTGAAAATCCAGTTATGACATTTGTATGTTGAACTGTCCTATATAATATCTGTCCTTGGTATCAACAATACTGATATATATATATATGTGAATAACAACATATGATAGCTGTTCTTTGGACAGTTGGCAAATTGGGCCAAATGATGAGTCCCTACTTTGTTGCTCTTGTTTTGATAAAGCAAAGCACTCGTACAAACACTCTGATAATAGACGTGGACGGCCTAAATCTTTCGAGCTCCTATTTCACCAAAAAATTAATAACATGTTTAACAGCTTTTTTTCTCGATTAATTAGTTTCCACCCAAATCCTTTTCCTAACGCGCACTAAAGGTTAATTGGGCCTATTAAATAGGAGAGACAAGTTAAACGATCGAGAGTGCCTCCACTAAGCTCATTCTCAACATATTGACAAGAATAACTAACGTTTTTATGGATAGGCAACTTCTTAATTGTTTACAACGTTTCAATCTTATTCCAGATATCGTTTCTAAATAATGATAACTCGACAGATAGTGGCTAAAAAAAATACCCGCGATTCTATGACAAGGGGGACAACACATCTGTTCAAACTATACAATCATGTTCGGCACTAAATATATTTTAATGTTACCGCTGTGCGATTTTATTGTTCTAACAAGATCTTTCTACTGCTTTTACACGAAAAAAACAAAACGATTTGTTATGCACCAAAAGGAATCAACCACATCGTGTCCAACCAGCATCCTTGATTTTAGGTGAATGGCCACTATTTGTGTCCGAGCATGCCCCAGGTGACCTCGGTATATAGTAGTCTCGTGATGTTCAGAATACATTTAACTCAGACATGACTGCACATTTGTATACTCTGGCTATAATATAGATCGAGGTACACAAGATCAATAGAGATGCCGACTAAAGGTGAGTATAAGTATTGATTCTGAGCCGATTTGTGGTTTCACGCTTTCAATGGTGACCGGATACTTCCCTTTTCCCCATTATACAATTGAGAATGATGGCCATCATACACCAGCAGAAATTGAAGTCCTAATTAATACAAGCATTGAAAACGACATGACGAGGCCCCATGTACCAAATAATGCAAAGTGCATAACTAGTCACCAAATTCCAGGGTATTGGATAGCTTCCTCAATCTGATTAAAATCACATCTATATTAGCTCCCCGGTTTTGTATACAGAATTGTCGCAATGTTGATCTGAGGCCATACTGTAGTAAACAATATCCAATGACGTCAAATAGTGTGGGGCTCAAGAAATGTCACCGTTTAAATTGTCTAATGAAAAACCAGATAGCAGGAAGCTGTGGTTTTTAAGCTAGGTCAGTTCCAGGGGAATCCCTGTTTCACATACCATGAACTGGTAAGCGGTCCTATGATTGGTTGACCAATCGACATCATTTGGCACGGTTTGTCCTATCTACATCGCGACATTATAATACCGGGGAGCTAATGTAGATCTGATTTTAATCAAATTGATAGCTTATGACCATCACTTGGCATAGTTGTTTGTTTTTGATTCCCTGCACATATAATGGAGTTAAAACCCCAACTTCACTTTGTTTATTGCAAACAAAGATGAACACATTTTGGAAAGAGGAAACTTAAATGAGGGTATCCGAGGTTAGAAAAAGAACAAAAAAACAGACGAAAAACCTTTAGAAAGAGAGGAACCTAAATAGAGGGTATCGGATATAAGAAAGAGGAAAAGAACAGTGGAAAAAAATTTGGAATTTCCAAAAACTAAAAGAATGGTATCGGAAATAGGAAGAAGATGAACACCAGAAAAACAAACTTTGAAACATCTAACAACTCAAAAGCGGGTATTGGAAATTAGAAAAAGAAAATCACTTGAGGAGAAACATTTAAAACGACAAGAAACTAAAAGAATGGTATTAAAAATTAGAAAAAGAGGAACACCAGAGAAACAAGCGACACACTATATAAAGAAAGAGTGACTGACACAAGTAGGCCTAATACCAACATAGAACTGTTTACTGCTTTCTTTCGTAAAGAAAATCTAAAGGGCCCAACCTATTTGTGTGTTTCCTGCTGCAGGTTAATGAACAAACACAGTGTTGTGCTTTTTGACATAAAAAACTAGTATGTAAATGGGAGTCTCATGGAAAATTCTACAGATACTATAATAGGTGTAAAAAAACTGGGTTTGTAAAACCTGTCATCAACACATACGAGACGGCATGATGCCTCCCAAAGCTACGGTCACAATGAACGCACGACGCATTTGTGCCACGACACGGCAGAGAATTTGGGCAAATCGTAGGTCATCGGGGGTCGTCGCAAGACAGTCCTGCGAAATTGTAAGCATCGTGGCATCGACTTGCCGTATTGGGACACAATTGGATAAGCACCTTTTTTGTTCGACGATTTTTTGTGGTATCTATGTCTTGTCACCGTCGTGAGTTTATCCTACGACAGTATTGCGATAAATATCTTGTCGTGTGTAGCAAAAGACAATTTTTGGGCCACAAAATCTTACGACTGTCTCACCGACTGTCGTAGGAAGTTGTGAGACGTTTGCATGTAAAATAGCGTCCCCACTGTCGCACGCACATCCCACCTTCTCGACAACTCGCGATGGTCGCACGACTGACTTGCGACACATCCTCAACATCACCACGACATTATCTTTTTTTCTGTGGCGTCCCCATCGTCAAACCCTCTGTAATGTGTCGTAGCCCTTGTGACCACTCGAAATAGATTTCCGGCATTTTGGCAAGATCTGGCCACGAGAAATATTGTATGTGTTTACCACGACAAAATTTCTCACGATCCATTGTGACCGAGGCTTTAGTGTCAACACAACCGGTTATATTCAGAGCCTATACCTGTGAACTTGTTGATATGTGTGATCCAGAAACACAAGTCATTGCACAAAGACTTCCTTTAATGGAAACTGTTAATTTACATCGGGGTGCATAGATTTGTATTCTTGGTGCTGAAGTCAACGTCCCTGTATATTCATCAAAAGTGTGACATTTGCTACCTCGGTCAATTTCGAATTCAGTCATTATCTCCTTTAAACTAAAGAGAAAGTTAACATATTATCATGGACATGTAAACCGCCAAACTATAAAGCTTGATATCGTGTTAAAAGCACTACAATATTTAATTGATCATAATAAACATTATGCAAATGTTTGATTGAATGAACGTAGGATCCAAAATAACGAAGAGCAAATTTCAGACATTTGGCATGCACTATGTGAAGACAGACCCAGTGTTAAAAAAGTGAAAGTACCAAACGCATCGTTTTGTGGTAACGAAAACTTAATTCACCATAAATTTTTATATTTTTTATAAATGCAGAGAAAGAAAATTTGACATGCCTCCACCGGGGATCGACATTTTTATAGATATATCCGAAAATTACACTTTGTCTTTAACTCCTTTTGTGGAATGTTTCTTATCTTCAAGACCCTAAAGGAAAGACTCTCAAATATTATAAGTTACACCCTTTGACTGGTTGGGTATACCGGTGGATTTTTCCATGAGACGAATCATATGAAAATTCGAGAGGAAATATCCACGGGTATACCCAAGCGGTGTAACATATTTATCACCACGAAGCTCTTGTTTATTTAAGTGTTAAATCATCTGTTTTACAACATGATATACGTAATGCCACTTTTATCCACCGAAAGGAATTTGGGAAATCTTTTGCGTTGGATGTTAAAAACCTAAAACGAGACGTTATTGTCGTAAACACAGGACACTCACTTCTACTGAGAACTTGAAGCATTATTCGGCAATACAAATTGATTTCCTTGAATTTTGAATCGGAAACCATGTCTTAGAAATGTTATGAAGTTATAGGTACCGCCAAGGAAAGACGCTTTCAGCCGATTTAAAACCATTTAACAGCTCTGGCACAGTCAGATTCGTTGTGAGGGAACAGCACGCGGAGCCTTGACTACGTGGGTATATGAAAAATATACTTCGCCTGCATAAAATAAACTACCGGTACTTCAACATTTGCAAGACAGAGCTGTATGCACCTTGCATTGGGCAATCAGATGCCGAACATGTTCTCTGAATGGTGATAAACAGTATTGCTCCAGGTGCATGAGGGGCAAGTATGTTTGTTTGTTAGTTTTTTTTTACATATGAGTATGCAGTGGTCCTAGCATTTCCAAAATTATTTCCTTATTGGAATTTTGGTTTCAATTGTAAGAGATCCGTCTATTTTAAGAAAAAAGAACTTGAATGCTAGATTTATCACCTGTAGAACCATTTTGTTTTTCAAAGGCTGGCTTTTTTTTTAAGTGTTTTTTTTCTTCAAAACTGGTTGCTACATCATCAAAGGTTATCGGTTTGCAAAGAGAGAGCTATGATTCGTCTTCTTCGAGCTTCAAATTAATGAAAGAACAAAGATATAACAATCAAAGAAAAGTTGAGTATTCTGGGAAATGTTTTCCTCACTCATAGAGAAATTTTGTCCGATGAAGCAATTTACCGTCTGTTATCAATTGCTTTTCCGAGAGTAATACTGAAGTTGTGTTCGTTCCTACTGATATAACAAGCAAACGACCATTTATTCTACGTAATCAACAATAAACAGATTCCTTAGATAATGATTCCACAGATGTCTTTCAAACCAATATTCTTCAAAAGTATTCAAAAGGTCTGTCTAGCCGACTTTGCTGCCAATACGGGACTTTCGAGTTATGACGTTACGACATCAGAGTGAGTCTCAGTGACGTCCCTTGAAATGACGTTGTTAGTTTACGGCAAGGTGGGGTCAATTTTGGGATTTTTAACATAGGCGGTATATACAATATTGTAGGCTATGAAGTCAAAGTAACTAAATTGTTATGGAATGAGTTTTTCTATAGCTAGAAATAAAAAAAACTGAGAAAGTAAATTATAGACATCTATAGTTTTCTATAAACTGACATACATGTAGTGCAATGTTAAATGTAGGCAGTTTGCCCCACCTTGCTGTAAAGCGACAACGTAATTTCACAAAAAGACGTCACACTGTTGTCGTAACCTCATGACCTGAATTTGGAAAAGAGTAAAGTATGAGGAGAGAATTGAGGTGAGGTATAGCTACCTGTTAATAACACATGAGCCATCAGTTTCTACTAAAGGAAGCACTGACCATCCACAGCTTAGTTCCCCTGTCTCTCCAGTGCTCTGAAATACACACACAACATTGTCACTTTATCGCCACCATTGCATACTGTTAGATAATTATTTGAACGTACCGGTAGCGGTAACAGATTCAAGTTCACAAAATTAGAGAGGGTCTGACTCACGCAAATAACTATGCAAGATTTTCTGAACTACATGTAGAATCTGTTCTAAGAGTGTTATGATGTACGTTAAATGTTACCGTTATAATTGCACAAAACACAGGAAAACCAGTAGTAAATATAAACGTAAAAGAGATATTTATTATAAAAATTTGACTTTTCAGAATTTTGTTTTCAAGACTATTTCCCACTAAAAAAAGACGTAAAAACTCAATTATTACCCCTTGAATTTAGTGCCCTAAAATGGCTCAGAACGCATTCCCAGTGATCTAGGATCTGTCAGCTTCCGGGGTCTTATGACAACATTAAAGTTCAATAATTTAAAAATAATTGCAAAAGTGAGCAAGCTCACTAGTGTGATGCATCTGTTCTGGAAGTTGGCTTATAAATATCATGCCATGTATATAGTATTGTATTTTAACGTTTTGAAGACATAGCTGGGAATATACAGTGGAGTATTGAAATACAAACAGACAAAATTCCAATAATGTAACATGAATAGCATCATGGCAGTGCACAGTCCTAATATGTCTGCTGTTATAAACAATGTAAATATAAAACAAATTTCAATTTGATACATTGAGTACTTGTTGAGTTGAGCTCAGAATAAGACAGGAGGTACATGTAGAGTGGAAGCGAGGCATGGACAGATGGACGGACAGACAAACTTCCTAGAATGTTAGATGAATAGCACCATGACAGTGCACAGTCCCAATATTCCAGCTGTTAAATAAAACAAATTTCAGCTTGATACATTGAGTGCTTTTTGAGACAGAAATCGGAATATGACAACAGATAGAAGAGTGAGGTACTGTAGGTATAAAAAAGAAATAATATACATGTATGAAACAAACACACTTCATATCAGAACAAATATTGCAAAAAAAAAAGAAGAGTTCAACCTTAATACAGATTACAGACAGAAAATGCAGAGTTTTAAATAATGGCAAATATTTGGATTGGTTATTTAAAAAAAAAAATTCCTTGAAATTGATCAGTTATTTTCATTTCACATAAAAAGTCACCACATTTTGATCAGTTACTGGCACACTTTGATTGATAATGCCTGATCACTGACCCTTATAGCCATCCCTGCATTTTGCTCTTAGAATCAACTACTCTTGCAAAAACTATTGTACATTTTGCGGAGATGAATGGTAAGACTTATTATTGATTCTAATAATTAATCAACTATCCATTAGATTGTTTATTTCCTTGTTGTTTTACACCATAATAAGGTTATTTTGCTCATGACACAAGAACAGCATCAAGAAAAGACCAGGAACATTTAAGAACAGGTCCACATGCAATCCACAGGACCTAAAGACACCTGGACGCAGTCGGGCTGTTTGTAATGAACATGTCAACATTTTACAAAATGCTTGCGATCAATGTCAGCTGAGCATCACTGAATGGATTAGGAACAGGTCGGCTGTGATCAAGAGCAACTGGGAATACCTGCGCATGCTCACTGCATCAGTCACATGACCAACGCGTATCATGTGACGCAATCAGAATTATACATCATTGACACAAATGTACGTTATTTATTCAATAAAGCCTGACGGCGAGCATTCCTATTTGAGAAATATTTGCTTGCTGTGTCAAACAGACAAGATTTCTCCCTCCAAAAATCTGATTAATCTTTTCTCATCATCATTTGGTTGCATCACGTGATGTGTTTTGTTTTGATCGATCACATGCCAGTGGCGGAAAAGTAGAACATGCTCAACTTGCTAGCAATCCAATGAACCAGTTGTACCCAGATGCAAAAGCGTACAGGTCGACAGCAATCAATGTTAAATCAGATGCAGCCAGTTGCATTGAGATGCTGGTACATGCATTAGTTGAGTTGAGATGAGCTGGATCACAAGTCGACCTGTTCTTAGCTTAAAATCTGTTGCAAAAGTATTGCATTGCACATGTACATGTACACACAAAGAAGAATGTCCTGTGTATTAAAGTGATATGCTGAATGGTCCATACTAAAAAATCTTGACGGACAACTTTTGTGCATTTAAGTAGGAATTTGTATAAATATGCATCCAACGTTTTGCATTACACATCTGTCAGTCTGTATGATGTATGTTGTATCAAAGTGATATGTTAAATAGTCTGTTTGTTTGATTGGTGTTTAACATCGTACTCAAGGGTATTTCACTTATATACTGTAGACGCCTTTACTTTCGCGGGTGTAAACTTTCGCGGATTTACCTAAAATTCATTTCGCGGGGTTGTTATTTTCGCGGATTT